>JAMFTS010000716.1:0-22500 GCA_028095005.1 Rhynchospora pubera | reverse complement strand
CTGAGTAATAAGAAACTATTACGATAAATAAATAAGATTCCTATTACGAAATAAACAAGAAGATTTTCCGAATTTTTTGGAACATCAAGTTTTATCTAATTTAGTAAAGAGAATAGAAATAATTGCATAGATTCTAAGTAAGAATCTTACTTATGCATATACTATCCCAAACTAGAGAGAATTTTTTGGAACATCAAGTTTTATCTAATTTAGTAAAGAGAATAGAAATAATTGCATAGATTCTAAGTAAGAATCTTACTTATGCATATACTATCCCAAACTAGAGAGAATTTTTTGCACCGTATCGAATGTATTGAATACAATAACTATATGATCTAGTTCGAACTCTGTTGTTCCAAATGCAATTCCAAAAAAATTGGAATATGCAGATGAATAGATAACTATACCAACATGCCCTTACAAAATACTATTTGATTAGTATAATCATTTTGTTATGCAATTCAATACTATTTTATCAATTCTAGGAATTGAATATGTTATTCTTAGTAATAAGAAACTATTACGATAAATAAATAAGATTCCTATTACGATAAATAAATAAGATTTTCCGAATTTTTTTGAACATCAAGTTTTACATGATTTAGTAAAGAGAATAGAAATTTGATCATTACTAGATCGATCTTAGGGGTCGATGAATAATGAGCAACTAATGGGATTTTTTTCGTGAAAAAGGATATTTCTTTTTGGAAATCAGTGAAGAAATATTACCTAATTTTCTAATAAACAACCAATATCTTAAAAATCGAAGAGAAATGAAAATGATAATTCGCATTGTACAAACTTTTTGTAGTAAAACTACAAAATCGGTCGTCGTATTCGGACTTTATTTTGGATTTTTAAGCGCATTCTCGATAGGACCCTCTTTTTTCTTTCTTATTAAAACTCGTGTTATGGAAGAAGGGAGCGAGAGGAATGTTGCGTCGACAACTGGTTTTCTTGTCGGGCAACTTATAATGCTCGTATCAGTTTATTATTTCCCTCTGCATCTAGCATTGAGTCAGGCTCATACAATAACTATGCTAGTTGCTTTATATGTTTTGTTTCATTTCGCATCGTATAATGACGAGGACTTTTTGGATTATGAATATGGACTAACTACCCGAAATTCCATACGTAATTTCGGTATTCAATGTGTATTCCTGAGTAATGTGATTTTTCAATTATTAAATCATTTTGTTTTACCAAGCGCAACGTTGGCTAGATTAGCCAACATTTATATGTTTCGATGTAACAACAAAATGTTGTTCATCATAAGCAGTTTTGGTGCTTGGTTCATTGCTCAAATTTTCTTCATAAAATGGCTTGGATTGGTATTATTCTGGGTACGGCAAACTTATTTTTATTTTTATAAATCAACGAACTACAAGGGTCTTGTGTTGCATTGGAAGTACACTCTCATGGATTGGACATATATATCTTCTATGGAAGAAGTCTTCCGTATTTTCTCTTTTGTCATCTGTATCTTCTATTTAGGTAGCGTTCCATATCCTTTGGTCAATCAGAAACGGAGAAACAAAAAAGCCGAAACACTAGAAAAAATAAAGCAGATGAAAGAGCAAAATCAAGAAAGGCAGGAAAAAAGAAATGGAAAAACAAGTTCCAAAACGAAGAATACTCAATTAGTTAGAAATCAAGAAGAGCAGGAAAAGACTAAATTCGCGTTTACAAGAATATTAGTTACTAATCTTTTTGATTCTAGACGATGGAATCGTCCATTACGATATATCCAAAACCAAAAAAATCGATTGTACGAGCGTGCTGTACAAGACATTCCTGTACAAAATGAAATGGGGCAATATTATTTTGGTACATGTCTAAGTGATGGGAAGAAAAGAATATCTTTTACATATAGACATGGTTTCAAGGAGTATTTGGACACGCTAGTAAAACAACTAGCTTTAATCAATTCTTTTTGGTTTTCGGATCCGAAAACAAAGAAATTAAGAATAGTAAATGCATTAAGAAAATTATCTGAATTAAAAAGATTAAAAAAATTCTCTAAATCTAAGAAATATTTATATTATAAATGGATTTATAGAAATGAAAAAAAAAAGTACAACTTAATCAATGAATTAAGAAGTCGAATCAAAGTTCTAGAAGAGAAAGAGGGATTTCTTGCTCTAGATATCCTCGAAAAAAGAGCCAGATTATGTAATGATGAAAATGAAGAACTATGCTTTTCTAAACGGAAGGATCCCCTTTTGAAGGGATCAAATCGTAGGATATCAGAAAGAGCGCCTCTGAAACACATAGGAAATCCATTTACTATAGCTGATCTGACACAACAAATGAAAAAATTCGAAAAAAAAAAAAGAGAAGATCACGAAGACAGTCATAAAAAACTATATGAAAAATTGAAATCTAAAAAGGCGCTTATTAATCCCGTAATCCAACTATTTCCATCATTGAGTGCAGTCCTTATGGATGCCCACGATCACTTACGTTGGATGGAACGAGTACACCGCAGTCCACAAACCCTGTTGTACACAATAATTGTGGCTGATCCAACTACTAAAAAAGTTCTAAAAAAGCCAAAAAAGGGAAGGAACTTTTTTAATTTTTTTCAAAAAGATTTCCAGGAAATCAAGAAAGATCTTCCTCGATTGCTAAGTGGCTTTATGGACGACCTGCAAGTGAGGGAAGAACGGCCAGAAAAAGAAGACAGTGAAGCTCAGGAAAAATATGGGGAAGAAGGGGAAAAACAAAAAAAAGACGAGGAAAGGGAAAGGGAAAAACAAGTATTCGCGCAAATTTATTTGCGCAAATTCAGAGACATTCTCCTTTATGTAATGGATGATAGTGATGTGGCTCTGCAGGGGAAGAAGAAATCCGATGAGCAGAAGGAAGAAGATGAGAAGAAGGAATCCAATGAGAAGAAGGAAGAAGATGAGAAGAAGGAATCCAATGAGAAGAAGGAAGAAGATGAGAAGAAGAAATCTGATGAGAAGAAGAAATCAGATGAGCAGAAGGAAGAAGATGAGGAGGACGAATGGCCGCAATCAAGAAATATAGTTTTGGTACATTACTCGCAAGTACCGGATTATTATCGAGGTGCAATCAAAGGAAGCATGCGTGGTCTAAAACGTAAAACAGTTATTTGGGACTTGTATCAACCACATCCACATTCCCCGCTTTTTTTTGATCGAGTAGAAAACAAGCTTTTTTCTTTTTTTCGAAAAATCTTTTTTTTTGTTTTTGGTATCTTTTTGAAAATCTTTTCAAAGATTTTTTTCATTCTTAGGAATTCGGTGGGGAGAAAACAAGAACGGAAAATCTTGCAAGAGGAAAAGATAAAGGAAATCGATTTGGTAGAGAAAAGGAAAAACAGCAAGATGAGAAGAAAAGAGAGCGAAGAAGAACGACGTCGATCCATAGCAGAAACTTGGGATGCAGATGAGTTCACTCAACAAATGAGAGGTTTGCTTTTATTAACCCACTCTTTTCTTAGAAAAAAAATTGTATTACCTTCTTTGATAATAGCTAAAAATCTTGGCCGGATGGTTTTATTCCAATCATCCGAATGGGATGAGGATTTCAAGGAATGGGAGAAAGAAATGCATGTTAAATGTATTTATAATGGTGTTGCATTATCAGAAACAGAATTTCCCATGAATTGGTTAAATGATGGTATTCAGATCAAGATTCTATTTCCTTTTCGTTTGAAACCTTGGCGAAGTAGAAAAGAAAAAGTAAGAAAATCAACTTTTTTAACAGTTTTTGGAAGAGAAACACGCGTACCTTTTGGGTCTCCCCAAAGGCAACGTTCCTTTTTTCAACCCATTTTTAAAGAACTTTTAAAAAAAATGAGAGAAGTGAAAAAGAAATCTTTTCTACTTTTCGAAGTTTTCGAAGGAAAAAAAAGAAAAGTATATGAACCGACTGAAAATGGAAAAGATTCCAAAATCAATAAGAATATTATTCATGAACCCACCATTGAAATCCCATCCATGAATTTGACAATTGAGTCAGTAATAGAAATACAAATGCAAAATTGGTCTGATGGAACAATCAGAATCAGAAATGAAATAGAACAAATCACAAAAGAAAAGAACAAAATACTTCTCATTTGTGATGATAAAAGACCGGAATCACAGAAACCTATTTGGAAGATATTTCAAAGAAATACTATTCGATTAATACGCAAATCAGGTTATTTTCTCAAATATTTCATTGAAAAAACATCCATAAATATCTTGCTATGGATGATTAACAACCTTCCTAGGACTAGGAAAAATTCGCAACTTTTCTTTGAATCAATAAAAAAAAAAATGAAGAAATTCATTTACAAGAATAAAACAAATCAAAAAGGGAAGAAGGAAAGAGATCAAAATACAATGAACTTTTTTTGGACTCAAAAAAAGAATCATTCAAAAATGGATTATGACTTATCTTCCTTGTCCCAAGAATATGTATTTTACAAATTATCACAAAGCCCATTCCTTAACAAATATCACTTTAGTTCTTTACTTCAATATAAGGAAAAGGAAACCTATCCTTTTATTAAGGATCAAATGAAAGATTATTATCGAGGGATATTTAATTCCAAATCAAGTCATAAGAAAATGACTAAGAGTCAATTGTGGAAAAACTGGTTAAGGGGTCATTATCAATACAATTTATCTCAGACCAAATGGTCCCAATTAGAACCGCAAGAATGGCGAAATCGAATGAATCAACATTGTATGATTCCAAATAAAGACTCAATGCCATTTGATTCCTATGGATTTGATTCATTCCTTAGTCTAAAAGAAAAATTAAAAAAAAACTACAGATATGATCTTTTAGCAAATATATATATGAACTATGGGGATAAAGATAAAAAGAACTTATCTATTTCTCGATTTGTCAGTCTAGCTATTAGTGATCATCTAGAAGATTTAGAAAGTTTTTCTTATCCATGGAAAAATCAAGATAGAAAATATTTTGATTGTCGAATTCTCCTTACAAAAAAGAGCGATATAGATACCTATACTAATAACAATAAACTGTGGGTCAATCCACTGATAGGTGGTTATCAAAATACTAAGACTGAAGAAGAAAGAATCCAAAACAATTTGACCAAAAAATATATGGTCCAAAAAGAAGATTCGGATCAAAAAAAAGATCAAAAAAAAGATCAAAAAAAAGATCAAAAAAAAGATCAAAAAGAAGGTAAAAAAGAAGATCAAAAAGAAGGTAAAAAAGAAGGTAAAAAAAAAGATTCGGATCAAAAAGAAGGTAAAAAAGAAGATTCGGATCAAAAAGAAGATCAAGAAGAAGATTCAGATCAAGAAGAAGATTCGGATCAAAAAAAAAATCAAAAAGAAGATTTTTTGGATTGGAAGAAAATGAATAAAGAATGGAAAAAAAGGAATGAAGAAACGGTTTTTGGATTCCATATAGGATCTCATTGGTTCTTCCCAGAATTGGTACTACTTTTAAATGAATATAAAAAGAAACCATGGATTACGCCAATCAAATTCCTTCTTTTTGATTTGGATCCTCGTAAAGATCCAAAAAATAAAGATCCAAAAAATAAAGATCCAAAAAATAAAGATCCAAAAAATAAAGATCCAAAAGACGGCAAAAAAACGGAAGACGAAGCTATGCAGGAAGCTATTAACGCGGGAAAAATTTTTAATGTCAAAAAAACAAATAAGTCAGAACAAGATTTTATAGTACAAGTGCGTTATGAACCAGAACCGGGAAGTGAAGAAAAAAAGAAAAAGAAGATAATCAGAGGATTAAATGACATGCAAGAATTTGATTTCTTGATCAAAAAATCTTTCCTTTACCAATTAAGATTGGATACCCCCGAAACCAAGAAAAAAATAAAAAGTGGGATAGACGAGAGCTATCACCTGCTTAGACTGTTCAAAGACTATCTGCAAAAAAAGGAAAAGGGGATTCCTATACCTCGTAGAAGAGATCCACAACAAGTAAGTACCAAATTGATCGAGAAAGGCGAGATAGATTTGGAACTAATGGAAATGTTAACAGAGAAAAGTGACAGTGTCCCCTCTTTGTTAGAAAATCAATATCTGAAATTCGACGAATTTCGTCTATGTCAGAAAATAGACGGGAAATCCATTTTATATCAAATGATAAGTATCAATATCTCATTGTTCAATGAAAATGAGCATCAAAGTCAGGACTTCCTTCGTCCTGAAGATATTCTATCTTCTAGGCGTTGTCGAGAATTGCGAATTTTAAGTTCTTTCAATTACCCTAATTGGAATGTTAGGGATAGAAAGCGATCCGATGGAAAGAAAAAAAAAAAAAAAAGAAAACAAAAAAAAAACTCTAGCCAATTATTCAATGTTTTCAATGAGAAGGAACTAAATACAGATCCCAATGAATTCGTGAAATGCAAATCTTTTCTTTGGCCAAATTTCCGATTCGAAGATTTATTATGTATGAATCGCTATTGGTTTAATACCAATAATGGAAGTCGTTTCAGTATGTTAAGGATACGTATGTATCCAAAATCTAGAATTCGAAAATAGTGTATTTCCTATACCAACATAGGAATCAAGAAATTAGCAGAGTTCTTCAAATTGTCGTTAAAGACATTTTTCCTTAATACAGAAATGGATTATCTCCTGCTATCCAAATCAAATCTTCCATTTGATTTGGATAGAATAACAAAGTAGTATATGAATAAATCCAAAACTAGATTCAAATAACTGGCATAATCCTGATTTTTTGATTTTTCCTGATCGGAAAAATCATCCATGAAAAAGAAAAAAGATAGAAAAATTTTGTTATTTATGGTCCAAAATTCATCCACTCCCATTATTCCACAAGAAGAAAACAAAGGTTCTGTTGAATTTCAAGTATTCAGTTTCACCAATAAGATACAGAGGCTTACTTCCCATTTCGAATTGCACAAAAAAGATTTTGTATCGGAAAGGGCTCTACGAAAAATTCTGGGAAAACGCCGACGGTTGCTGGCTTATTTGTCAAAGAAAAATCAAGTACGTTATAATAAATTAATGGATCAATTGAATATTCGGGAACCACAAACTCGTTAATTTCATCGTTTGAATTTTTTGGAATTTAGTAGTATTCGATTTTTCATTTTGATGAGCCTCACTTTGAGGAATTCATGGAATAATGAATTCAGGAAGAAAAGATATGACTGGAAAAGTTATGACTGTACCGGTTACAAGAAAAGATCTCATGATAGTCAATATGGGTCCTCACCACCCATCAATGCATGGTGTTCTTCGATTGATCCTTACTCTCGATGGTGAAGATGTTATTGATTGTGAACCCATATTGGGCTATTTACAGAGGAATGGAAAAAATAGCGGAAAACCGAACAATTCTACAATATCTACCTTATGTAACACGGTGGGATTATTTAGCTACTATGTTCACAGAGGCAATAACGGTAAATGCACCAGAAAAATTGGAAAATGTTCAAGTACCTCAAAGAGCTAGCTATATCAGAGTTATTATGCTGGAATTGAGCCGTATAGCTTCTCATTTGTTATGGCTTGGACCTTTTATGGCAGATATCGGTGCACAGACTCCTTTCTTTTATATTTTCAGAGAGAGAGAATTGATATACAATCTATTCGAAGCCGCCACAGGTATGCGAATGATGCATAATTATTTCCGTATCGGGGGGGTAGCTGCGGATCTACCTTATGGGTGGATAGAGAAATGTTTCGATTTCTGCGATTATTTCTTAACAGGAGTTGTTGAATATCAAAAACTTATTACACGGAATCCCATTTTTTTGGAACGAGTGGAAGGAGTGGGTATTATTGGTGGAGAAGAAGCAGTAAATTGGGGTTTATCCGGGCCAATGTTACGAGCTTCTGGAATCCAATGGGATCTTCGTAAAGTTGATAATTATGAGTGTTACAATGAATTCGATTGGGAAATCCAATGGCAAAAAGAAGGAGATTCATTAGCTCGTTATTTAGTACGAATCGGTGAAATGAAGGAATCCATAAAAATGATTCAACAGGCTCTAGAGGGAATTCCTGGAGGACCCTATGAGAATTTAGAAGTCCGACGCTTTGATAGAGCAAAGAATTCCGAATGGAATGATTTTGCATATCGATTTATAAGTAAAAAACCTTCACCGAATTTTGAATTGTCGAAACAAGAACTTTATGCCAGAGTGGAAGCCCCAAAGGGGGAATTAGGGATTTATTTGATAGGAGATAATAGTGTTTTCCCCTGGAGATGGAAAATTCGTCCACCCGGTTTTATCAATTTGCAAATTCTTCCAGAGCTAGTTAAAAGAATGAAATTGGCTGATATCATGACGATATTAGGTAGTATAGATATCATTATGGGAGAAGTTGATCGTTGAAATGATAATTGATACAACAGAAGTACAAACTATCAATTCTTTCTCTACATCGGGATTTTTCAAAGAAGTCTATGGACTGATATGGATTATACCTATTTTGACCCTGATATTGGAAATCACGATAGGGGTACTCGTCATTGTTTGGTTAGAAAGAGAAATATCCGCAGCGATCCAACAGCGTATTGGGCCTGAATATGCTGGTCCGTTGGGAATTCTTCAAGCTATAGCAGATGGGACGAAATTACTTTTGAAAGAGGACCTCCTCCCATCTCGAGGAGATATTCGTCTGTTTAGTGTCGGACCGTCTATAGCAGTCATATCAGTTCTACTAAGCTATTTAGTAATTCCTTTTGGGTATCGTCTTGTTTTAGCGGATCTCGGTATAGGTGTTTTTTTATGGATCGCCATTTCAAGTATTGCTCCTATTGGCCTTCTTATGTCAGGATATGGATCGAATAATAAATATTCCTTTTCAGGTGGTCTCCGAGCTGCTGCTCAATCAATTAGTTATGAAATACCATTAACTCTATGTGTATTATCAATATCTCTACGTGTGATTCGCTGGAATATGAACTTTTCTCTCTCTTTCTTCTAGAAATCAAAGAAGAAAAAGAGGTTCAATGTATTGAATAGATATTCTCATTCATTTTTTGATTCAGCATTCGGGTTGATTAGTTAAACCAGATAGTTATATGAGTGAAACAAAACAACTTATCCATTTGTAGTAAGAAAAAAAAATCTCATTCCCTATGTACGTACAAGCATCCAGTTGAAGGAAACATAAGCAGGGATAAACAGTTTATCCCAAGATTGCGATTTTTTGATTAGTCATCATATCTTGAAGCGGGTGCAAACAAAAGATCAACTGTATGGAGTTTCTACTACTGTCTTGTATGTATTACTATACCGGCGATCAATCAAAAGTCAGTGGACAGTTAGGAACACCAAGGTACACAAAGGATTAGTAATAGATATAATGGAAGGTATCAAAAAAAAGGTTTTTCCACATAAAACGAATCATAATAAGGACTTGAAATTGGTAGAAATGATCAAGTAGTACTTCCCTACGATTCCGATCTAGAGTATGCTCCTATTCACTGATTCAAAAAATGACTATCAAGAACGAATTAATCCTTTATTTTTTTTTGAAGTACCCTCCCCTGAGACAGAAGAAGAGGAAAAAAGAAATGGAATGCCATATATGGAATGAATAATCAAGAAAAGATCTTTCTTGATTATTTCTTCCATATTGATTCATATACAATTCTTATCATGATTCATGAACGAATGCCTAATTCTTTATATTTATTCATTGATATAACGAGTATTTTATTGAAAGATTCAGTTATTACCGAACAAAGAGAGATTCTCATTATAAAGGATAAGATCAATTCGGAAGCAAGTTTTTGATTATTCTAGCAGACAGAATTCCATTGGTCTAATTTGGGACTCTCCGATGTATCTTTATTCTGTCTACCCCCAAAGAAAGATGCCGATAATACCGAACTAGTCCTTCCATTTTTTGTGGCCATAGAGGAGCCGTATGAAGCTGAGGTTTCATGTACGGTTTTGAAATAGCGATGAAAACTGTGATGTTATTATCGACTATGATTATCTAACAGTTCAAGTACAGTTGATATAGTTGAAGCACAGTCCAAATATGGTTTTTGGGGGTGGAATCTGTGGCGTCAGCCTATAGGCTTTCTAGTTTTTCTCATTTCTTCTCTAGCCGAATGTGAGAGATTGCCCTTTGATTTACCAGAAGCAGAGGAGGAATTAGTAGCAGGTTATCAAACCGAATATTCGGGTATCAAATATGCTCTCTTTTATCTTGCTTCTTACCTAAATCTATTAGTTTCTTCGTTATTTGTCACAGTTCTTTACTTAGGTGGGTGGAATTTCTCCATTCCGTACATACCCATTCCTGAACTTTTCAGAATAAATCAAATGGCTGGAATTTTTGGAATGACAATTGATATCTTTATTACATTAGCTAAGGCTTATTTGTTTCTCTTCATTTCTATCACAACAAGATGGACTTTACCTAGGATGAGAATAGACCAGTTATTAAATCTTGGATGGAAATTTCTTTTACCTATTTCTCTAGGTAATCTTTTATTAACAACTTCTTCTCAACTTGTCTCACTATAAATAACAGAATACGATAACAAGATTCTCGATTCATAATATCTCTCAAACAAGAGAAAGAAACTTCCTTTTTTTCATGGATATTTCCAATATGTTCCCTATGGTAACTGGGTTCATGAATTATGGTCAACAAACCATACGAGCTGCAAGGTACATTGGGCAAAGTTTCATAATTACCTTATCCCACACAAATCGTTTACCTGTCACGATTCAATATCCTTATGAAAAATCAATCATGTCAGAGCGTTTTCGAGGTCGAATCCACTTTGAATTTGATAAATGTATTGCTTGTGAAGTATGTGTTCGTGTATGCCCGATAGATCTACCTGTTGTTGATTGGAGATTGGAAAGAGATATTCAAAAGAAACAATTGCTTAATTATAGTATTGATTTCGGGGTTTGTATATTTTGTGGTAACTGTGTCGAGTATTGTCCAACAAACTGTTTATCAATGACTGAAGAATATGAACTTTCTACTTATGATCGTCATGAATTGAATTATAATCAAATTGCTTTGGGTCGGTTACCAATCTCAATAATTGGAGATTACACAATTCAAACAGTTAGGAATTCGACTCCAATCCAAATAGACAAAGAGAATTCCTTTGATTCCAGAACGATTACTAATTACTAAGATTTTTTTTGGTTAGTCAGTAACTACAAATCAAACTCATAACTATTTATTGTCGAGAATCACTCTTTGATTGAAACTGAGAATCGATTTTTCGTGATGGGATGATTTCGAAATATACAATTTGAACCACTATTCAAACGAGTCTTTTTTCGGATAAAAATTCGATTTCCATTCATCCATATTTCCATTTCATTCTATGATAAATGGATCATAAACTATATTATATATAAGAACAAAATAGGGGAACCCCTTTTCCTTTCCTGGACCATTTAGTACGGTCATGATAGATTTGAAGTTCTTTCTTTTTTTTTTTACATAATGGATTTACCTGGACCAATACATGATATTCTTGTGGTATTTATAGGATCAGTTCTTGTATTAGGGGGTCTAGGGGTAGTATTACTTACCAATCCAATTTATTCTGCCTTTTCGTTGGGATTGGTTCTTATTTGTATATCCTTATTCTATATTTCATTGAACTCCTATTTTGTAGCTGCCGCACAGCTCCTTATTTATGTCGGAGCCATAAATGTATTGATCTTATTTGCTGTAATGTTCATGAATGGTTCAGAATATTCCAATGATTCCTATCTTCGGACCATTAGAGATGGGGTTACTTCACTGATTTGTACAACTATTCTTTTTTCACTAATGGCTACTATATCAGATACATCATGGTACGGGATTCTTTGGACTACAAGATCAAATCAAATTATAGAACAGGAACTCACAAATAACGTTCAACAAATTGGGATTCATTTAGCAACAGATTTTTTTCTTCCCTTTGAACTCATTTCTATAATTCTTCTAGTTTCCTTGATAGGTGCAATTACTATGGCTCGACAATAAGAAATACTTAGAATGATTCCAAATTCTAAGAATTGCTAATTCTAAATCAAAATCAAAAAAATCCAAATTTTTGGTCCCCTTTTTCCTTTATTTTTGACTTCTTCTTTCCCAGTTAGTTATTTAGTTGATTTAACTAATTTGGATTTCCTAGTTAATTTATAGTGAAATTAGTTAAAAAAGGCCAAATTCGTTCATCTAAGAATTTTAAAAATCAAAAAAGATTTTTTTATCCTAGTTTTATTGAATCAGAATTCCCTTTTGTTTCTTAAGAAATCGATTTGTAAAAAACTTATTAATATTTTCATGATATTCTCATATCATATCAAATAAAGCACAAAAATTGTAAATTTTTTTATTTAACTTAAAGTCTTATTGTCTGATTTCTTCTTTTCTTATTCCCATATTTTCTCTTTATTCTTTACATTATTATTAAGTTTCAAATATCTTACTTCAAAAAGATAAGAATTGGTGAATTCGAAATTTTAGAAAAGAATATCAATTTAAAATTATTAATCTTCTTCATTTTTTATGGAACATATACATCAATATGTATGGATAATACCTTTTCTTTCACTTCCTGTTCCTATATTCATAGGGCTTGGACTTCTTCTTATTCCGGCTGCAACCAAAAATATTCGCCGAATATGGGCTTTTCCAAGTATTTTCTTGTTAATTATAACTATAATCTTTTCTTTGAACCTTTCTATTCAACAAATAAAAGGGAGTTTGATTTATCAATCTCTATGGTCTTGGACCATTAATAAAGATTTTTCACTAGAGTTTGGGTATTTGATTGATCCACTTACCTCAATTATGTCAGTACTCATCACTACTGTTGGAATCACAGTTCTTATTTATAGTGACAATTATATGTCTCATGATCAAGGATATTTGAGATTTTTTGCTTATTTAAATCTTTTTAATACTTCTATGTTGGCCTTAGTTACAAGTTCAAATTTGATACAAATTTATATTTTTTGGGAAATAGTGGGAATGTGCTCTTATTTATTAATAGGATTTTGGTTTACCCGACCTCTCGCTGCAAACGCCTGCCAAAAAGCTTTTGTAACTAATCGTGTAGGCGATTTTGGTTTATTATTAGGAATTTTAGGGTGTTATTGGATAACAGGTAGTTTCGAATTTCGAGATTTATTTGAAATAACCAATAATTTAATCCAAAATAATGAAGTAAATTCTTTATTTATTACTTTATGTACCTTTTTATTATTTGTTGGTGCAATTGCTAAATCCGCACAATTCCCCCTTCATATATGGTTACCTGATGCCATGGAAGGACCCACTCCTATTTCTGCTCTTATACACGCTGCTACCATGGTAGCAGCAGGGATTTTTCTTGTGGCTCGGCTGTTTCCCCTTTTCTTAATAACACCTTATATGATGCATATTATTTCTTCAATTGGTGTAATAACATTATTGTTAGGAGCTACTTTGGCTCTTGCTCAAAAAGACATTAAAAGATGCTTAGCCTATTCTACAATGTCTCAATTGGGTTATATTATACTAGCTTTAGGAATAGGTTCATATCAAGCTGCTTTATTTCATTTAATCACCCATGCTTATTCTAAAGCTTTATTGTTTCTAGGATCTGGATCTATTATCCATTCAATGGAACCTATTGTTGGATACTCAACAGAAAAAAGTCAAAATATCGTTTTTATGGGTGGTTTAACTAAATATATTCCTATTACAAGAACTGCTTTTTTATTAGGTACACTCTCTCTCTGTGGTATTCCACCCCTTGCCTGTTTCTGGTCTAAAGATGAGATTCTTACAAATAGCTGGTTTTATTCTCAAATTTTCGGGATAATAGCTTATTTCACAGCGGGATTAACAGCATTTTATATGTTTCGAGTATATATACTTACTTTTGATGGATATTTGCGTGTGCATTTTCAAGGTTACAGTAGTACTAAAACAAATTTGTTTTATTCAATATCTCCATGGGGTAAAAGCAGATCCAAGAAATCAAATAATAATAATATTTTGCCTTTATCAAAAATTACTAAAAATGTCTCTTTTTTCTCAAAAAAAAAAAATAGTATAAAAAATAAGATACACTGTTTCAATACTATTTTTGCAAATAAATATACTTCTATATATCCTCATGAATTAGATAATACTATGCTGTTTCCTCTTCTCCTACTAGTCTTTTTTACCTTGTTTATTGGTTCAATAGGAATTCACTTTGATGAAAGAGAAATAGATCTTGATCTATTATCAAAATGGTTAAATTTATCAAAAAACTCTTTTATTGAAAGTTCAAACCAATGTGTGAATTCATATGAATTCTTTCAAAATGCACTCATTTCAGTAAGTATAGCAACTTTCGGATTATGCATAGCATCCTTTTTTTATGGATCTAGAAATTCCTTTTTCTCGAATTTCTATCTTATTAATGCATTTTTCAAAAATGGTGTTAAAAGACATTTCTTAGATCAAATACAAAATCCAATATATAATTGGTCATATAATCGTGGTTGTATAGACATTTTTTATACGAATGTTTTTACATTCGGTATAAGAAGATTAAGTAAATTCACTGAATTTTTTGATAGACGTATAATTGATGGGATTCCAAATGGAATCGGTGTTACAAGTTTTTTTATAGGAGAAGGAATTAAATACATAGGAAATGGGAGGGTCTCCTCTTATTTATTTTTTTATTTATCTTTTGTATCTTTTTTTTTATTAAATTTCCTATTTTTTTAATTCATATAGAAATATATGAAATCTATCTTGACAAAAAATCTTTTTTTTGTTAAAATGTTTCGGAGAAGGGTTATAGCTCAGTTGGTTTTTTTTTAATTTTAACACATAGATTCAAAAATTATAAAAATTGATATGTAATATTCAATTTTTTAAAAATTGAATAGTTTTTGTTTTTATTCGAATTATTGAATAATATATTATTATTCAATTAACAAGATTCTCCATTGTTTTATCGTATTATGGAATTCTTCCTTTTCTTTATTTTATTCGGTTTTTTCTTTGTTTTCTATTTAGATACCTAATAAAATACAAACAAATATTTTATTTTTGTTTGTGAAGTCGGATCAAACAATAATAAATGGTCATAGTCAAGAGTTTTTTAATAGATATTAGAAAAATATCTATTATGATCAACGAATAATTGTTTTTTCTGAACAATAAATGTCTTTCACATAAAAAAGAAAAATAAATAATTTGATTTTGAAATGGCAGTTCCAAAAAAACGTACTTCTGTGTCAAAAAAACGGATTCGCAGAAATATCTGGTTAAAAAACGGATATTTAACCGCATTAAAAGCCCAATCCTTAGCAAAATCAGTTTTTTGGGGAAATTCAAAAAGGTTGATACAAGAACAATCAAATAATAAGATTTTTGGTTTTGGTTTGTTTGTACAACAAACTAGTCAAATAGATATAGACTCAAATGATATAGACTCAAATGATATAGACTCAAATACTTTCGATTTAATAAGAATTAGCTTTGTAAAAACTGATTTACATTAATAGAAATTCAAACTAAATTCTTAATTCTTAATTTTTGAATAATTTTGTACTTAACTATATTAAGTAATATGAACTATTTGGTTATAGTTCAAATAACTAATTAAGAGTAAGTTTTAATTACAACTTGAAAAATATTCTATATATAGAATATAGATTATTTCTTAAAATGGATATTTTTTTTAGGGTTTCAAATACTTCTTAATGGCCTTTTTACAATATAAAAAGGAAAATAAATTCCTTTTTATATTGTGAAAAATTGAATAGTTTTGAAATCAATTTTCAGATTTTTTGATTGAAAATCTAATCATAATTCATATGGTTTTTAATTCTAAAAACCAGTTAATTTATTCTATTCCATCTCTTCTAGAGATTCTAAAGAATAAAAATTCAAAAAAAAAAAAAAAGGAGAACACACCATGGTTAGAAACGATCCTCGATTTAGTGCCGGCGGTTACTGTCAATTTATGGGAGTCATAGAATTATTTTTAAGCGATTATTATAGTAACAAAGTCTATTTGCTCCAAATAGTAGGTTACATTCATATATTTGGGCAAAACTTTATAACCTTTGAAACATTAATGAAACAAATAGACCTTGTCTTATCTAAGAGGGAAGAACAAAAAAATAGGACTAATGCAAAAAAAACCCATTTAGAACAACGTAATATGTATTCAATTTTTTTAAAAATCCTGTTTTCGATGAAAAAACGACACATGCTCCCAGGAATTACGGAAGCGGAGATAAGTGATATCTCTAAAGAAATTTGTAAAGCAGAGGCCCATTTGAATGAGGTCCTGCTAGACAGATTGAGTAGTTGTTTACTCAATTTCAAAAATAAAAAAGTAAGTTCGAAAGAATTACTTTCTTTTTTTGTAAAAGAGATTTATCTTCCAATCGACACTAGATCCAAGGATCTTGGAGAAAAATTTGGAGGGTCTATTATGGATATTTTTGATATCGTTGAGTGTTTTACTCAAATCCACCCAGATTTAACCATGTGTGCGTTTTTTGAAGAAATCGAAAATGCAGAATTCGAAAACGGTTTTCATGAATACGTATTACTTGGAAGCACCATTCCAGTCGAGGGGGTGCTTCCCTATTTCCTAAGAGAGCATGTTAAAACCAAAAATCTGCTCCTAAAAGTCCTGACCATCACCTATACCTGTGATGAAAAGGTAATTTCCTTTAAGGAATTTTTTAAACTATTAAATTCTCTGTTACCGAACAGAATGGAAAATTTGGAAGAAACCCGTAGAGTATTAGAAGATAGTCTAACTAAAGACGGATTCGATGAAGCAATCATATATGAATTGAAAATTCGAGATAAGTACAAACTTACTACGGAAGTACAGGAAAGGAAGGAGCATTATAGATACACATATATGTACTATATGTGCAAAACCTATTGTATGGATGAATATTACTCCAATAAGGCTCAATTGGATCAAATATATGAGGCTTTGTCGAGGTTCAGAGCCGGCCTTTCTTCGGAAAAAGAATTACTTGATTCGTGTATAGAGGAATTGAGAAGATACTTATATGGCCATTGCCAAAACCAAAGAAATCAAGTTCGTTCTTTGTTACAAAGTGAAGAACGAGATCTTTTGGATTATTTTATCAAAAGTAATCCAGATTTACTTTTATGTATTTACCTGATGGAATTAAAGGAAGCAAAAATTCGCTGGCCCGATCAAAATGGATCGGGTGAAGATGACTCCAATCAAGATTGAAATTCACTAGATTGATCTACTACTAAATAGCCCAAATGCCTCGGAGCACCTAAATATCATAGGTGCTCTACTTTTTAAATATCTAGTTCCATTCATATATTCCATATATATATATATATATATTTTTTTAAGAAAAAAATTTTTAATTAAGATTTAAAATCTTATAATAAATTTGAAATGATATAAAAAGAAAACTATTTATTTCTTTTATTATTCTACTAAGATTTTAAATAATTAAAAATCAAAGAATTTTTATCATTCTTGATTCAGAAAATAAGATAAATTCGAAAAAAGGGTCAATATTAATATTAAAAATATTAAGAAGCAAATTTTGACTAAGTCAAAGTTACTTTATTTAGAATTTCAATCCAAGATGAAACAAATCTTTTTCTTTATATATTCTAAGGTTTCTTATTTCAAATAGAATTTTGGAATCTTGACAATTGATTATGAATTGGCTTATTATTTATAATAAGCCGCCATGGTGAAATTGGTAGACACGCTGCTCTTAGGAAGCAGTACCCTGTGTGTCTCGGTTCGAGTCCGAGTGGCGGCACCTTGCACAACTAACACTTTTTTTTTTATAATATAAAGTACAACTATTCAAAATCGCCGTAAAAAATCAAAAAGGAGTACTTTTTATGACTATAACGCTTGCTGCTATAGAACATATTTTAAATATGTTGTCATTCTCTTTTATTTTAATTGTCATTTTGATCAACATTTTTTCTGCTATTTCTTCTATTTTTGGTTTTGGTGAAACTCTCGAGTTACGCAATTCCTCAGAAATAGGTCTGTTTTTTTGTTTTTTTTGTACCACTGCATTATTGATTTTCCTTTGGATCGAATCTGGATTTTTTCCCCTAACTAATTTAAGGGAATCTTTAGCCTTTCTTTCATGTGTTTCTTCTCTAATTTATTTCATTTTGAAAACTCGGAATAACCAAAATGAATTAAACAAAATCACTATAACGAGTACAATTTTGACTCAAGCTTTTTTTGCTGTATGGGGTTTATTTTTCTCACCCGAAATACCTAAATTAAAAATATTAGTGCCTGCGCTCCAATCTTTGTGGTTATTAATGCATGTATCTATAATAATGGTTGGTTATGTAGTTCTTATTATTGGGTGCTTACTATCAATTGCTGTTCTAATTTTGATGGCAACTAACGATGCAGTTTCAAAAGAAATTGAAAGTCGAATATTAGACTCAGCAAAAGGAGGATTAACAATGGCTGAAACTCTAGACCTAGTAGAGTACTATCGAAAATATTTTCCAAATTATTTCAAAATTGATTTCATTGAGGATTTGGACTCCTGGAGTTATCGTACTATTAGTATTGGATTTGCTTTATTAACCTTGGGCATTCTTTGCGGAGCCGTATGGGCTAATGAAGCCTGGGGAGCTTTTTGGAGCTGGGATCCGAAAGAAACTTGGGCATTAATAACTTGGATTACTTTTGGTATTTATTTGCATGTTAGAATGAACCAAAATTGGAAAGGTAAAAATGTTGCCTTTATAGCTTTTATTGGATTTCTTTTTATTTGGGTATGCTATTTTGGTATCAATCTTTTAGGAATAGGGTTACATAGCTACGGTTCATTCAATTAGATTAATAGATAAATATGTTAACAAGCTTATGGTATTGTCGATTTGCATAGCAAAGTTCAAAAAATAAAGTGATAAGAAAATCCGGAATGATCTAAATGATTTTTGATTACTCTATTTCAAACTTGAATTATCTTGAATATTGAATATTCAATTCAATATTCAATAAAAATAATTGAAAAAAAAAACATCTGGTTAAGATCAATCTAAACCAAACAATATTGAAACTATGAAGGTAAAAGGAAAAGACAAAATATTTGGATATATATATCCAAGCAAAAATTCAACGAAGAAATCTTTGATTTCTTGAAATAAATAGAAATATTTGATTTCTTTGTAAGAAATCAAAAACTATCCAATATAATAATTAGATAAAATAGTTTGTACTTTCTCAATGGATAATGAGAAAACAAAATCAGGATAAATACCAATTCCTATTATTGGTAAAAAAAGGCAGATTGAAAGGAAAAGTTCCCGTGATCCCGAATCTGAAACAAAAAAATTTCTTTCTGAAACATGAAAGAACTTGTATCCATAGAACATCTGACGTAACATAGATAACAAGTAAATAGGAGTTAATATTATTCCAATAGCCATTACGAAAATAATTATGATTTTTGCCATTAAAAGATATTTTTGACTAGTAATAAGTCCCAGAAATATTAAAAATTCTGCAATAAAACCGCTGATTCCTGGTAATGCAAGAGAAGCCATTGAGAAACTACTGAACAAAGAAAAGATTTTTGACATTGAGATAGATATTCCCCCCATTTCTTCGAGATACACAAGACGAATTCTATCACAACAGGTTCCCACCAAGAAAAAAAGTGCAGCACCAATAAATCCATGAGAAAGCATTTGAAAAATCGCTCCATTTAGTCCCATGTCAGTTATAGAACCAATTCCTATAGCTATGAAACCCATATGAGATACAGAAGAATATGCTATTCTCTTTTTCAAATTGCGTTGACCAAGAGAAGTTGAAGCTCCATAAATGATTTGGATTGTTCCTATTATTACCAACCAAGGAGAAAATATAGAATGGGCGTGGGGTAATAATTCCATATTAATCCGAATTAATCCATATGCTCCCATTTTTAATAAAATTCCAGCTAATAGCATGCATGTACTATAATGTGCTTCTCCGTGTGTATCTGGTAACCATGTGTGTAGGGGTATAATCGGCAATTTGATAGCATATGCAATAAGGAAGCCAATATAGAATATTATTTCTAGAAAGATAGGATATGATTGATTCATTAATCCTTCAAAATCTAGTGTTGGTTTATTGGAAGCATACAAACTCATACCTAAAATTCCAATTAATAAAAAGATAGAACCTCCCGCTGTGTATAAAATGAATTTAGTAGCTGAGTAAAGACGTTTCTTACCTCCCCACATGGATAAAAGCAAATAAACGGGAATTAATTCGAATTCCCACATGATGAAGAAAAGTAAAAGGTCTTTAGAAAAGAATAATCCTATTTGACCGCTATACATTGCTAACATTAGAAAATAGAACAATTGGGAATTTCGAGTAACTGGCCAAGCTGCTAAACTGGCTAAAGTAGTAATAAAGCCTGTCAGTAAAATAGGTCCTATAGAAAGTCCATCCACTCCCAATCTCCAGTGGAAATCAAAAACATCTATCCATTGAAAATCTTCCTTAAGTTGCATTAATTTTTTATCAAATTGAAAATGATAACCAAATACATAAGCTGCTAGAATAAGTTCTAACAAACATATACATAGAGTATACCATCGATATATCTTATTTCCTTTATGAGGAAAAAAGAAAGTAAAAGAACCCGCAAATATGGGAAAAACAACAAGTGTTGTTAACCAAGGAAAATATCTCATGATAGTCAGATATACGTTTTGACTAGAGAAACCCGTGCTCGAGATTATAGCTTTCATCGAGCACGGGTTTTTTCGGTAAAGAGGAATCAAATGATTCAGGTAGGGCTTTTGCTTTTTGTAACGTATCAATAAGCTAGAGCCATGCTACGAGTTGTTTCAGGCCCTAGATAAACACGAACACTTAAAAAGTCTGTTGGACAGGCAGATTCACATCTTTTACAACCTACACAATCTTCCGTTCTTGGTGCGGAAGCTATTTGCTTGGCTTTACAACCATCCCAAGGTATCATTTCTAATACATCCGTAGGACAAGCTCGCACACATTGTGTACAACCTATACAGGTATCATAAATTTTTACTGAATGTGACATTGAATTTCGAAAGTCTATTTTTGGAAATCAAAAATTTTCGATCTGGTCAAAGTAGTGGACGAATCCATTATATTCTAAATACCAGATGAAGCAGTGACTTATGAAAAATTGAACAATAAAATAGAAAAATCCATATAATAATGGAATCTACTTTAAAAAAAGGCTGATAGATTTCGAATTTGATCTCGAGGATCATTATCAGACAAGTTGCACATAACTAAATACAAATTGAGTTATAAATTTGTTACTTATATTCTACTCTATAATATAATATATGGAATTCAAAAATTCCACAAATTAAAAGAATCAATCAATTTTGCATAAAAATTGAATAAAGACTTAGGCTTTTTTGGATGATTTATCTATGTAATAAAAATAACTAATAATTTAATAAATTGGATTGATTGATATTTGTTGATTTTTTATTACGATGAATAGATGAAAAAATTGCTAATCCAATAGCGGCTTCTGCAGCTGCAATAGCTATAATAAAGATGGAAAAAATGTTTCCTCTTAATTGTCTATTATCAAACATATCAGAAAAAATGACAAGATTTATATTAACCGAATTAAGGATAAGTTCAAGACACATAAGTGCCCTAACCATGTTTCGACTTGTAATCAATCCATAAAGGCCCATCGAAAATAAGTAAACACTCAAAAGAAGCATGTGTTCAAACATTATTGGTTGGCTCCCTAATCTTTATAAATTGAAAAAATAAAGAGAATATTTATATAAAAGAAAGTAAAAAAATATTAAAATAAAGTAAAGATAATATAGATTTTGACTTATAATTAATGAACCAAAAATTTGGATTTTTTTGATTTTGATTTAGAATTAGCAATTCTTAGAATTTGGAATCATTCTAAGTATTTCTTATTGTCGAGCCATAGTAATTGCACCTATCAAGGAAACTAGAAGAATTATAGAAATGAGTTCAAAGGGAAGAAAAAAATCTGTTGCTAAATGAATCCCAATTTGTTGAACGTTATTTGTGAGTTCCTGTTCTATAATTTGATTTGATCTTGTAGTCCAAAGAATCCCGTACCATGATGTATCTGATATAGTAGCCATTAGTGAAAAAAAGAATAGTTGTACAAATCAGTGAAGTAACCCCATCTCTAATGGTCCGAAGATAGGAATCATTGGAATATTCTGAACCATTCATGAACATTACAGCAAATAAGATCAATACATTTATGGCTCCGACATAAATAAGGAGCTGTGCGGCAGCTACAAAATAGGAGTTCAATGAAATATAGAATAAGGATATACAAATAAGAACCAATCCCAACGAAAAGGCAGAATAAATTGGATTGGTAAGTAATACTACCCCTAGACCCCCTAATACAAGAACTGATCCTATAAATACCACAAGAATATCATGTATTGGTCCAGGTAAATCCATTATGTAAAAAAAAAAAGAAAGAACTTCAAATCTATCATGACCGTA
>JAMFTS010000722.1:0-29199 GCA_028095005.1 Rhynchospora pubera | reverse complement strand
TAGTCTTTTTTCGGAGTAGCTGTACTAAATGAAGATTTGAAATCTTCTTACTTATCAGAGTCCATTTCATCAAAATCTTCTCACTTATCAGAGTCCATTTCATCAAAATCTTCTCAAGATATACCCATGGTATATCCAGAATATCTTGAATTTTGGATATCACGGTTGGGAATATAAAATAGGAAAAAAATCTCGGAAAGGATGAATCTGAAATATTTGAACCCGCTCGTAGTAAAGATCGTGAGCAGCCATTCTTTGTAAATAGTCCATTCTAAGTAAATAATATTTTCTTCAATATTCCCTTCGAAAAGTTTTACAGAAAAAAGTTTTTTTTATTGATTATTTGATATTTCTTTTTTTAACGTATTTCTTTTTACTTCGAAAACCAAAAAGACTCCTTTTTCCTTCTTTCCGGATGGTAAAGATTTCTCAGAACATGGATTTGTTCCACAGTCCATGTTTGAATTGACACTGAGATACTGATGCAAGTTCTTCATTTTGAATCAGATCGATTCATATCTGAAAAAGATTGCCAAAAAGTTTTTTCCAATCTAAAAAGGTCCGCGATCGAGGAACTAGCTCTAGAAACGACTGGATCAGATTGAATTGGTCTTAAAGGTCCGCGATCGAGGAACTAGCTCTAAAAACGACTGGATCGGATTGAATTGCATAAAGAGTTCTTGGAAAAATGAAAGATGGATAGAATCTATTATAGAATTTTTGATACAATTTATACATGAAAGATTTGTACAAGTTCTCTCTTTGTCGCTACTTTTTGGAAAATCCTGATCCTGAGGTATGTTTATGTCAGATACCCTTGCAGAAAGACTCAAAACAAAATGTTTTTTTGACCGACGTACAAAGAAACTATTTTGTTGCGAATAAATGAGATATTGAGGAATTTTCGATATGTAAGATCCTCATTATTGATACGAATTTTTTCCACAAAAAAGGGAAATCTTTTCTTACAAGAGACCCAGAACCAAAAGTGATGTAGATCATTCCAAAATCGAAGTCCATTTGCTTTATAAAAAGAAGATATCATAGAACTTCTATGAAATGCTTTCACGGGATTCAGCCAATTGTCTCGATCATGGGGTATGATGGAGAAATAGGAATCCGTGTTATCAAAGGATTTCATGCGATTCTTTCTACTATGGGATGAGTCAATCATCCACTTTGATATTTCGTTGAAATAAAATGGAATATTCTTTCTTCATTGATCCATAATTTCGATCCTGGGAAGTATTATGATCGTCCAATCTTTGAGAAGTATTATGATCGTTCAATAAGAAGGGTTTCAATTTCTTCAAAAGAACGATTTGAAGACGTAGTGGTTCGAACGACTTCTCCTGGATCGGATCTTTCAATTCATAAATGTACATCTCAGAACTATGAATGGCGATATTCCCGATATGTACAGAGAATCGGGGATATAACCAGTACAAAAACTTAGGAAAAAAGATAAGTAACTTAAGTAACTTATGAAAAAAGAGACGTGCCATGGGCAAAAGGACAAGAAATACTTAGTGAAAGTGAATTCGTATATGTCGAAAATTTCGGACCAATCAATCAAATCCCAATAACTCGAAAAATCAGTGATATGGCATCGTAATTGATCTCGTAAATCTCGTAATTGATCGAAGACTACTTGAAGCTTCTCCTGTTTCGAAGAGAAATATCCCAGGAAATCTTCCTGGAGATTCTGGAACTCATTCGACCATTTGCTATATGCATCAGGATACCCATTCCTGGATCTCTGGGTTCGACAAATAAAAGGGTCGAACCATTTCTTCTCACTCTTTGCCCAATTGGATAAATGTTGATTGATCGTAGATTTCGTCCTAGTTCGATGATTCATACTATCTTTTCCAATGGAATCCTTATTCGGCTCCGTTATTGATAGAATGAATCGATTTACCATTTCTGCAAATCGATCTTCTGCATTCGATTTCTCCTTCGGAATCATAGAATACCCGGGGGAAATAGGATGAATTGAGACGGTTTTTTGTAAATACCTAATTATTTTGAATAGATCCACCAGTTCTTTATGTTCCGATCGCCGCCTGAAGGGGACAAAAGAAACACCCAATTTTCTCTTCCAAAGAGCCTTCTCTACAGGGGACCTCTCCGTAGGACTCGAACCCAGATAAAGTTCTGACCATCTGTCAGAGAAAAAAGAATGAATGGATCTTGTAGGATTCCCAAGAAATTCTTCGATTTCTTCCGGAAGCAGATTATTATTCATCCGCTTTTCACCTTCTGCGGATAGCCGGAACTTTGAGGAAGATCCAAAAAGAAATTTCGGGAATCGACCTGATTCTATCTCTGTTCGTTCCACATCCTCATTTCTAATGGAATCGAAATGATGTATGGATTGATTAGAAGATCCTTTTGGAGGATACAAAAGCGAAATTACAAATCTATTAATATTAGAAGATTCTTCTCTAGATCCAACCGAATTCATAGGTATAGGAAGAAACCCCCTCAAATAGATATTTTTTCGTTCAACTATATTTCGATTTTGAAGACGACATAAACAGACCCCTAGTACAAGTAGCATCACACCCCTTACCACATTTTTGACGACACCATGGACACGTTTTACTACATTTTTGATCCTGGAATCTCGAGTTATTAAACCTGTTTTGGTTAAATATCGATTGCTTCCTGAACCCTGGGAATTTTTGGAAAATAGGATACCCAAAATTCGGGAGTCAAAGAGTCTCATAAAGCGTTCTTGGTCGAAAAAAATGTCTATGAAAGAGTGAGATTTCTTGATCTCTCTTAATATCTCTCTCCAGTCCAAGATCCAGCTGGATATCCAATCATGTGCTGTATTTTTCTTTTTTTTTTCATAGAGTTCCTACTTTTCTTTAAGATTATTATGAAGAGTATTAATGTTATCCTTATTTTACTACAAAAAATGCTGATGATGATTTTCATTTTGACTTCTATTTTTTAGGTATTGGTTGTTGATTAGAAAATTAGGTAATATTTCTTCACTGATTGTTTAATATTTGAATCATTGATTCTTTCAGTCACATAAGTCTTAATTTCACATCTCCGAATGTGAAAAGACGTAAAAATATCTTCATATATCAGACGTTCGCTAATTAGTACTGCATCTTCAAAATTGTAACCCTCCATGGCATATAAGCTACCAATATGTTTTTCCCTAAAGCGAGTTCCCCACCAACTGTAGCGGCACCGTCTGCTAAAATTTGACCTTTTCTCAAACATTTACCTCCCTGAACCCGGGATTTTTGGTGGATCAAAGTTTTTTTTCTTAATTCCAATACCAAACTTGATCAGATCACTCCAATCATCGTCTGAATTATCTTCAGACGATGAATCCAACCAACCTGGATCATTCCATCGTATCGTAGCATTCATAATTTCGAATATATGAATGCATATCGCGAAATCGACATGCGTTTGAATAAAGTAATCAAATATGTCCGATGTTTCGCGATTTTTTTCAAAATTTTCTTTGATTTTTTTGAATTGTTTGCAATAAGACTTCATGTAGACTCTCAAATCGCTTTTACAAGACAAAAACACTTGCTCCTTGGAGCACAAATGAAGGCCGGCTCGTAACCCGGCCATATTAGAGTGGATTCGTTTCAACTGTACCTGAATCATATTCAATTCATCAATACAATAAGACTTCGCAAGGTTATAAAATTGTATTGTGTGAATAGAATTATTGTGCCCAGGTTCTAAAAACCTGTTCTGAATTTGGCGGGGCCCGTTAGCCAGATTACTGGCCTCTATCAATGGAACGAATTCCGCTTCGTAAAGCTTTTCAAGATAAGATATAAACTCGTCGATCGAAATGCGCTCTTCGGAACAAAGAAAAGTTAAAAGCACTATTTTAAAAAGGAGATTTTTGCTCCTACAAAAATTGATTAAGAAGGGTGGAAAGATACTATCGAATGGATAGCATATTTCCATTTTCAAAGATCTATTGATGGTTTGGTTAATGGATTGATCCAATTTTGCATTTTCTATAATTTCAGAAAACAAATTGCACAATCCTAAGTCGGCGTTAATGTCCACAAAAAGATCGACTAAAGTGAAAATATCATAAAGCTCTACTTTAATATCATAAAGCTCTACTTTGTGTTCAAAGTATATGCAGCGATTTATAATCGCTGCACTAAGCTCTTTTCGAAAACGCTCAGTCATCTCATTCAGACTCATTTGTTCATTCTTGAATTGAACAAGAAATTCACAAAGTTGATCTAAAAGGATTCCGTTTAAACGAGCGTGTGCACGTGAAGTTCTTGCACAATTTTTATACAATTGTGCTTCTCTACCCTCTTCTATATGTCCATAGAAGACATATCTGCGCCGAAAACAATTTTCACTAAAAGAGATAGTTTTAGTGTTAACTGGAGTAACACTTTTTGCATCTTTTCGCTTAGATAACCAAAAATCGACCCTCTGTAACCATTCGTCGTTAGTAATGAGTTTCGTACTAAGCATAACCATAAACGAACATAAGTGAAAGATTATCACCCTGTTCAAAATGTAGTCTGAAACAAAGACTTCGACTACGTCTTGCAACTTCGAAATACTCAATTTGGAATTTTTCATGCTCCTCCTACACTATAAAAAAAAAAAAGAAAAATAAAAAAATGTGAAAATATTCACTTAATATTTGATCCATTCGATGGATCAGTTTAACTATAAAAATGCAATCTTCCGATGCGCCTTGGACTGAATAGATCTGCTTCTCTTTGTTCTTACGAACGGAGTTGTTCCCTTATTTTGATTTTCAATGGGATGAAATCAAAATGAGCCCTTTCTGATACAGAATCTACTGCAAAAAGGTGAGGTACACAGTATATAGTCTTTTGAGTTTAATGCGATAAAATAAAGTGACATAGTTTCTATTTCTCTTAAGGAGTATTTCCATGGGTTTGCCTTGGTATCGTGTTCATACTGTCGTATTGAATGATCCCGGTCGATTGCTTTCTGTTCATATAATGCACACAGCTCTAGTTGCTGGTTGGGCCGGTTCGATGGCTTTATACGAATTAGCGGTTTTTGATCCCTCTGACCCCGTTTTTGATCCAATGTGTATGATTATGATCATACATCTTTTAGATTATGATAATATCTCTTAGATTCAGCATCCATGGCTGAATGGTTAAAGCACCCAACTCATAATTGGCAAATTCGTAGGTTCAATTCCTACTGGATGCACCCTAATGGGAATGTTCAATAAGTTGGCTCTCTATGGATGGGATCTCATCATCCATCCATAACGAATTGAATATGGTATATTCATACCATAACATAGGAAGATTAAGAACTCGAATCCTGATCAATACTGGGACTCATAGGGAAGAAATTGGAGTTATGGATGGAATCAAATATGGAGTAGTTACAGGAAAAAGTCTTCGGTTATTGGGGAAGAATCAATATACATACTTCTAATGCCGAATCAGGATCAACTAAGACAGAAATCAAGTAAGTATTGGGTTGAACTCTTCTTTGGTGTTCAGGTAATGGCTATGAATAGCCATCGACTACCCCGAAAGGGTCGAAGAGACCTATTATGGGACATGCAATCCATTACAGGCATATGATCATTACGCTTCCATCAGGTTATTCTATTCCACCTCTTCTAGAGATTCTAAAGAAAAGAACTTCAAGAAAAATACTTAATAACACGGCGATACATTTATACAAAACTTCTAGTCCAAGTACACGCAATGGAGCTGTAGACAGTCAAATGAAATCCAATCCACGAAATAATCTGATCTATGGACGGCATCGTTGTAGTAAAGGTCGTAATGTCAGAGGAATCATTACCGCAAAGCATAGAGGGGGGGGTCATAAGCGTCTATACCGTAAAATCGATTTTCGACGGAATCAAAAAGACATATCTGGTAGAATCGTAACCATAGAATACGACCCTAATCGAAATACATACATTTGTCTTATACACTACGGGAATGGTGAGAAGAGATATATTTTACATCCCAGAGGGGCTATAATTGGAGATACCATTGTTTCTGGTGCAGAAGTTCCTATATCAATGGGAAATGCCCTACCTTTGAGTGCGGTTTGAACTATTGATTTACGTAATTGGAAGTAACCAATTAGGTTTACGACAAAACCTAGAAATCGATCACTGATTCAATTGGAGTACCTCTATGGAATAGACCTCAACAGAAAACTGTTGAGTAACGGCAGCAAGTGATTGAGTTCAGTAGTTTCTAATAGAGAATTATTGACTCTAGAGATATGGTAATATGGAGAAAATTGTTTGAAGCACGTACCGAACCGGAAGCGCCTCTTCTTTCAAAGAGAGGAGGACGGGTTATTCACATTTCATTTGATGGTCAGAGGCGAATTGAAAGCTAAGCAGTGGTAATGAAGATCCCCCGAAGAGATGTCTCCTACGTTACCCGTAATATGTGGAAGTATCGACGTAATTTGATAGAGTCATTCGGTCTGAATGCTACATGAAGAACATAAGCCAGATGACGGAACGGAAAGACCTAGGATGTAGAAGATGATAACATGAATGATTCGGCAGATTAGGATTCCTATATATCCACTCATGTGATACTTCATTATACGATGAAAAGATCTATTTTTTTCGATATCATCATATACATCTAGAAAGCCGTATGCTTTGGAAGAAGCTTGTACAGTTTGGGAAGGGGTTTTTTTTGATAAAAAAGAAGAATCTACTTCAACCGGTATGCCTTTAGGCACGACCATACATAACATAGAATTCAAACATGGAAAGGGCGGACAATTAGCTAGAGCAGCAGGTGCTAGAGCGAAACTGATTGCAAAAGAGGGTAAATCGGCCACATTAAGATTACCATCTGGGGAGGTTCGTTTGATATCCCAAAACTGCTTGGCAACAGTCGGACAAGTGGGTAATGTTGGGGTGACCCGAAAAAGTTTGGGTAGAGCTGGATCGAAGTGTTGGCTAGGTAAGCGTCCTGTAGTAAGAGGAGCAGCTATGAACCCTGTGGATCATCCCCACGGGGGCGGTGAAGGAAAAGCTCCAATTGGAAGAAAAAAACCCGCAACTCCTTGGGGTTATCCTGCGCTTGGAAGAAAAAGTAGGAAAAGGAGAAAATATAGTGATAGTTTGATTCTTCGTCGCCGTAAATAGGAACATTCCAAATCGAATTTCCAAAATTCGATGGGATGGGCGAACGACGGGAATTGAACCCGCGCATGGTGGATCCACAATCCACTGCCTTGATCCACTTGGCTACATCCGCCCCTTATCTAGCTAAAGGATTTTCTCTTTTTTGCATTCATCATTATTGTATTTATTCTGACCTCCATACTTAGATCGAGATATTGGACATAGAATGCCAATCTTTACCATGTCAAAAAAGGAGTAATCAGCTGTGATAGGTCAACAAGAAAGATTTGTAGCTAATCCAAAGAAAAGATTTGTAGCTAATCCAAAGAAAAGATTTGTAGCTAATCCAAAGGAAAGATTTGTAGCTAATCCAAAGGAAAGATTTGTAGCTAATCCAAAGAAAAGATTTGTAGCTAATCAAAAGAAAAGATTTGTAGCTAATCATTTATTCGAAAAAATGGAAAAAATCAAAATGGGGAAGGAGAAAGAAATAATAGTCACTTGGTCTCGGGCATCTAACATTCTACCCTCAATGGTTGGCCATACATTCGGTATTCATAATGGAAAGGAACATATACCTATTTATATAACAGAATCTATGATAGATCACAAATTGGGAGAATTCGCGCCTACACGGAATTTCGCGAGAGATGCAAGAAACGATAACGATAAAAAATCTGTAATGAAGAATAAAAAAAAATAGGGATCAAACAAAGCAAAAAAAGGAAAGAGAAACACCCAATATAGTGGTTTGAAAAACCACTATATTGGGTATTTCTCTTACCTTTATATAGTAAGAAAAGCAGCCTTAACCTATCTTATCCTTCAATAGAAGGAACTTCAACAGCAGCTAGATCTAGAGGGAAGTTGTGAGCATTACGTTCGTGCATTACTTCCATACCAAGGTTAGCACGGTTGATGATATCAGCCCAGGTATTAATAACACGACCCTGACTGTCAACTACAGACTGGTTAAAATTGAAACCGTTTAGGTTGAAAGCCATAGTGCTAATACCCAAAGCAGTGAACCAGATACCTACTACAGGCCAAGCAGCCAAGAAGAAATGTAAAGAACGAGAATTGTTGAAACTAGCATATTGGAAGATTAATCGGCCAAAATAACCATGAGCAGCTACGATATTGTAAGTTTCTTCCTCTTGACCGAATCTATAACCTTCATTAGCAGATTCGTTCTCAGTGGTTTCCCTGATCAAACTAGAGGTTACCAAAGAACCATGCATAGCACTGAATAAGGAACCGCCAAATACACCAGCTACACCTAACATGTGGAATGGATGCATAAGGATGTTGTGTTCTGCCTGGAACACAATCATAAAGTTGAAAGTACCAGAAATTCCTAAAGGCATACCATCAGAAAAACTTCCTTGACCAATAGGGTAGATCAAGAAAACAGCAGTAGCAGCTGCTACTGGAGCTGAATATGCAACGGCAATCCAAGGACGCATACCTAGACGGAAACTAAGTTCCCACTCACGACCCATATAGCAAGCTACTCCGAGTAAGAAGTGTAGAACAATTAGCTCATAAGGGCCACCATTGTATAACCATTCATCAACAGATGCTGCTTCCCATATCGGATAAAAATGCAAACCAATAGCTGCGGAAGTAGGAATAATAGCACCAGAAATAATATTGTTTCCATAAAGCAGAGAGCCAGAAACTGGCTCACGAATACCATCAATATCTACGGGAGGAGCAGCAATGAAGGCAATAATAAATACAGAAGTTGCAGTCAATAAGGTAGGAATCATTAAAACACCGAACCATCCAATGTAAAGACGATTTTCAGTGCTGGTAATCCAGTTACAGAAGCGACCCCATAAACTTGTGCTTTCGCGTCTCTCTAAAATTGCAGTCATGATCAAATTTTGACTTATTCTATTCTCAAAGACTCCCAAGCACACATATTAACTAGAACTCGAATTAATCGAGATGAGTTAATTCATAGAAGGCTTGTTAATTAACCATTATAGCACGGTTTTATTTCAACGTCAACCCATGCTAAAAAAAAAGATATATTTCATGATCTTATCATGAAATAACATAATATAATATTACAAAATAAAAAAAAACGAAGAAAAATATTCAAATGTTTTTATGGGTTGCCCGGGGCTCGAACCCGGAGCTAATCGGATGGAGTAGATAATGTCTCGTCTGTTAGAATAAGAAAAAACCCCTCCCCAAATCGTGCTTGCATTTTTCATTGCACACGACTTTCCCTATGTATACATATCATACTGATATTTTGATAAAATAGTTTACTAATTTGAAACTAATTTAGTTGATTCAATTATAAACTCCAAGTTCGTTTAGTAAATTTGAGCATTTCAGAATCTTAATTTCTAAAAATCCAATTCTTTACTTTTTGTTATTTCTAATCTATTGAAATTCTAGGTCTCATGATTGATTAGATCATGAATATGGGTAATATCCAAATACCAAAAACGTTCTTTCTTTGATCTATGTAAAGAAAAATGAATTTTTTCTTGGAAGACTACAGAAAGAACTTGTTCTTCTTCTATAATAAATTCTTCCAATAATCTTGGACCTAAGCTTTGCAAAAGCTTACGTACTGTACTCTTATGTTTACGAGCCAAAGTTCTAGCACACGAAAGTCGAAGTATATACTTCATTCGATACAAAATTCTCTTTTTCGAAGATCCACTATAAAAATGAAAAAGATTTTTCCATATTCGACCAAATCGACTAATAATATCATAATCTGATAAATCTGTCCAGATTGGCTTACTAGTAGGATGTCCTACTATAGTACAAAGTGAAGCTTTAGACAATGATCTAATGAGAAGAATGATTGGAACTATAGTATAAAATCTCTTAATACGAGTATCTATTAAGATAGAATACTCTAGTATTTGACTTCTTACTACCAAATGATTTCTTTTTACATTTGAAGAATAACCAAGAAAGTTGAATGAATAATAGTCGAATTGGTTTCTATGAAACCTATTCGTTTGAGACCAAAAATGAAAATAATATTGCCAAAAACAGACAAGATAAGATTTCCACTTCTCCATAAAAAGATCGGTCCCTTTTGATGCTAGAATTGCTTTTCCTTGGTATCGAACATAGTGCATGAAAGGATCTGTAAAGGGCCATATAGATCTTTGTAAAAAAGTATGATGTACTATTTTCACATGTTCTATTTTTCCATAAAAATAGATTCGCTCAAGAAAGGTTCCAAAAGATGTTAATCGTAAACAAGAAGATTGTTTACGAATAAACAGTAAACAAAACTCATATTCAGATACATAAGAATTATATAAGAAACGAGAGAGTCTTTTATTTTCTTTTGAAAATATAGAAACCAGTCTCTTTGAAATAACGAGACTATTCCAATTAAAATAGTCTAAGAGAAAGAATCGCAATAAATGCAAAGATGGAATATCTTTGATCCAAGATTGAAGAATTTGGACTAATATTTCAAAATGAATAGGATAAGGTATTAGTATGTCCGACACCTTATTTAAATACAAGAATTTCTCCTCTAAAAAAGAAAATATTGAATGAATAGATCGTAAATTTTGCAATTTACAGATTTCTTTTTGATTTCGAGAGGAAGCAAATAGAAATCCTAGGTAGAATGGAATTTCTATAACAACACCAAAACCCTCAGATATCATCTGAGAAAAAAAATGAGCATAAAAAAAACGGTTGGGCTCATTAATTTGATTGTGGTTACAATTTGGAACAACCGAATTCATCAAATAATTCGGTTGATAGATTCGAGTAATTAAACGTTTTATAAGTATTAAACTCGATTTATTGTCATAGGTAATCAGCTTTTTCGCAGGTTCGAAAAGAGCATTTAAACCATAATCATAAGCAAATGCATAGATATACTCTTGAAAAAGGAGTGGATATAAGCATTTTTGTTGACGAAATTGATATTTTTCTAGATATTTTTGAAATTCTTTCATTGAAATGTCTACTTGAACCAGAAGAATTGAGGCTTTTCTAGGTTTATCAGATGATACATAGTGCAATATGGTCAGAACAGAGTATTGGTTATTTGATTTTATCAAATCTTTTCATTCAATATGAAAAAATACTCCGGAAAAGAAACGAGTAGCCCAGCCAGCCTATTCAAAAAAAAAGATTTTATTCTTTTTTTTCCATAAAATTAGTTTCTGGATTTGTTCGGATTTGAATTTCACAGGCTAAATATCTTTTATTTTTGCAACCCAATTGCTCTTTTGATTTTGGAATCAATCTTTTTTATCAATATACAGTTTCTTCTACACATTAATCTCCAATTCAAAATAAAGAATAATTAGGATTCCTTCCAAAAATGAATCCGATCAAAAGTTCAATCATAAAAGAACTCATCGATTTTTTCTCCGATCAGGTACTAATATATTTTTAACATCTAATTAGATCGGGAAATTGTTCCAATGAAGAACATAAGCTCGTTTCTTTTTTATTTGAAACGAAAAATTGGAGCCATAGGGCTCTATCCATTTATTCACTAGACCCAACGAAAATTCGGAGAATTCCTTTATTCTCCTTCTTTCTTCTTCCAAAACTCAAAACAGTTTTTAAGAACTTTAAAAGATTCAGATTAAGAAGAAATTCCAAAAAATTCGACTTTCAATAAAAGAAAAGTCGAGAAATAGTAGTAAAAAAATTGAAAGAATTCAAGAATAAACTTATTATTACGACATGCTGTTTTTTCCATTCATTTCCTTTGAGGATCAGTCGCGGTCTTATAGACTCTACCAAAAGTCTGGACGAATTTTTTTCTTCATCCAAATGTGTAAAAGATCGTAGTCGCACTTAAAAGCCGAGTACTCTACCATTGAGTTAGCAACCCCAGATAACTGATAAATAAAGAGACAGGTAGATATGATCTAAATCAAATTCATTTTATTGCATAAGTCTGTAAAAACGTGAAATTTACAAACATAAATTTCATTCGAGAAAAAATCTCAATTCAATTACTAAAATTGAGAAAATCGACTAGGAAATCCATTCATAGCAAAATGAAAAATCTCCTATTTTTATTTTCTTTTTTGATCCAATTTTTCTTCGTGAATTCTTCGTCTTTATTAAAGACGATATCTTATATTAAGATAAAATACAAATGGAATATTTGAATAAATTGAATGTTTGAATAAATCGAATGTTTGAATAAAGTGAAGAAAAGATAGAGAACGAACTAAATCATTTTATTGATCTATGATCAAATTATATTTGATCAATACAATATTGTATTGATCAAATACAATTTGTCAATAGAAATTCAATATTTAGAAAAATAGAAATACAAACTCCCCTACTTCTCTCCTACTACTTATTTTATATATTTTTTCTTTTTATATACCGAAATCTCGTTCTTTCCTTGCTTTCATTAACCCAAACCTCTTTCCTTAAAGAATTCTGTCTTCCTTAAGATATCATGAACAGTCTCTGTAGGTTGAGCACCTTTTTCAAGAAAATAAAGAATAGCAGGAACGTTTAAATAAGTTTTTTTCTTTATTGGGTCATAAAGACCCAGTTTTGCAATATCTCTTCCTTCTCTTCGAGACCTAGCATCAATTGCAACGATTCGATAGATGGCTCATTGGGATAGATATAGATAAAAAAAAGGTCCCCCAGAAACGTATATGAGATTTTCATTTCATACGGCTCAAGAAAAATGTTCAAAATTTCTGAATAGAATGGAAAATTGAATTAGAAAATCATGAATTAGACTATGATTCAAATAGACTCCTTTTTCCTTTCATTACAGAAAAAAAATAGCATTCATACTCATAACTCAAGTTAAAAAATAATATTTTTGAAAAAGTTCAAAAGGAAAATCCTTATTGATTTCTTGAGCTGTCTCTAAACTCTTTTGCTTGTCTTATCTCTAACCTACTGATATCTGTCAATATCACCAATTCCATTGTTGAGACAATTTCAAATAGTGTTTTCTTGTTCCGGAATTTTTTATATTTTTTTTCTAGAATCTTTGGGTTTATACATTACTTCGGAAACCTTTATTCCTGTCAAAAGGAAAGCAACATACCTTTTTTTTATTTTCTTCTTTTCTTTATAAATCAAATACGAAGGATTCACTCCCATTCCACCTTATGATCAAAAGAGTTTTACCAGTTTCCAACAACCTTTCTTTTTATTTTTTCTACTTGTTCGAATTGGTTTTTCGCTTTTTGATTTCGATACTAAAAATATACTTACAAAGATTGGTTTAAATTAGTTGAATTTTATTAATTAATTCTCACTAACCCTAGATTCTTTCCCCTGTTTGATAAACAATCAAGTTTTTTTATCTCGAGCTCCATCATGTACTGTTTACTGACAACCTAATATCAATTAGGCTTTTGACAGAACAGAACAGATTATGTCGAGCCAAGAGCATCTTCATTACTATAGAAAATGGTGGATATAAAAATCCACAGACAATTATGTCCTTCAAGTCGCACGTTGCTTTTTACCACATCGTTTCAAACGAAGTTTTATCATGACAGTCTTCTAATTTTATTTAGAAACAGTATGGAATTGATTCCATATGGAATCATGAATAGTCATTGGTTCAACCGATAATAGTCCATATCTATCCGATAGGTAAAGAAAAGAATATTGTGAAATTTACTGAGATCTTTTACAGAAAAATCAACGGAATCTGCCTAATCTTGGTTAGGCTTTGTGTCTTTGCTATCTCTTTCCTCTGCGGAATCGCCGCTCATTGGATTTGTGTTTTCTGGGTCCAACAATGATTTAGGAGAAGTGGGATCCTCCATTGCTTTATGATCATCTTTGGTTTGTTCTATCCCATCAGAGAATACTCGGGGACGGGGAAATCGATACACAATCCTTCCTCTTTTTGAATCAAACTCACTGATTTCGATCTTGACTCTATCCCCATGTACTACAAGTATATGATTACGACGTATATTGCCAGAGAGATAACCCAGAACGATTTGATTATTATGATCCAAACGCACGTGGAAAAGGATATCTTTGATCGGGTCCACAATGGTTCCTTCATACACAAGTCGTCTTTTCCTGTTGTTATCTTTTCTAGGAGTGCCACTCTTGTTTTTTTTCATAAACAACATGGATTCGATTCATATTAATAAATTTTTATTTAACCCTAACTAATTCAAATTGCTGGTTTCTCTTTAATGCAAAAGAGAGTTGTTCTCTCTAACTTTTTCCCTATATTTTTAAATCGTCAAAAAATATCTGCGAAACCAAAAGTTATCGGTTCAAATCCAAGGAAGGCCTTTTTCTATTTTAAAATAGAAAAGGAGTTCTCTTGAAACCTACCCATGAGAGCCATAGGCTATCCCCGTCCTAAGGTGCTTCTAAATGAAAGGATCTTGTCAACGTCCATAAAGAATAAAAGAATTTCCATTTCGTTATTTTCAGTAATTAAAGATAAAAAAATAATTAGCAACAAAAATAAAATAATAATTGGATCAATATCATGTTGGCCAATAATAAAATGATTAACCAAAATACTCGAATAAGATTCTTATTCAAGAATCTTATAATTCTTTATTGAAATGATTTTATATAATGATCTTTATGATTCTTTATAAAGCTAGAATGACCCTTGCGAATTGCATACACTAATTTGTTAAGAATCAATCGAATTGAAACTTGATCATTGTCATTGGCTGGAATTGGAATATCTACAAGATCTGGATCACAATTTGTATCGAGTAAACAAATTGTCGGAATACCTAAAGTAATACATTCTCGAAGAGCTATATGTTCTTTTTGCTGATCAATGATGATCACAATATCAGGTAACTCCTTCATATATTGGATTCCGCTGAGGTATTTTTGCAAAATAGCTAATTTTCTCTTCAAGATTGCTGCATCTCTTTTGCGAAGAAACTTGAATTGACCCTCCTTTTCTGATGCTTTTAAGTTCCTTAACTTACGAAGTTTCGCTTGTGTAATGACCCAATTTGTTAACATACCACGAAACCATTTTTTATTAACATAATGACACCGAGCTCTTATTCCAGCCAACTCTACTAAATCTGCAATTTTTTCGGGTAATTGTTTAGTACCAACGATTAAAATGTTTTTTCCTTGACTTGCTGCATCAAAAAGTAAATTACAAGCTTCTGATAAAAAACGAGCAGTTTTAGCGAGATTTGTAATATGTATACCTTTACGTTTGTTTTTACCCTTTGCAAGGATATAAGGAGTTATTCTAGGATTCCAACTCTTTTGACTATTACCTAAATGAACTCTTGCTTCAATCATCTCTTCCAAATTAATGCTCCAATGTCTTCTTATCATTTTCTCTCTCACTTCCTTTTTGTTTTTTCTTTTTTTTTAAGAATCAAAAACGATGTACCTTGAAATAAATAATTGTTCCGATGGAACCTTCTACCGGTAATTCACCATTGATGCATGACACAAACCCTAACCAACTTTTTGAATTCCTTATTTGATTTATTCTGACTTGATTGATTCAAAAATCCATAATCAGATTGAATTCAAAAATTATAGTGAAAGGAAAAAATGAATATGTTTTCGTTTTAATATTAAGTAAAGAATAGTGAAATCTCAAAAATACAAGATTTTTATAACATTTCATCAGAATTTGCCTTATAAAGATTATTGAACATCATAATTCTTTATGATGTAACATAATATCTAACATTTCCAACTCAAATAGAGTTTCCGTTTTTTTTTCTAAAGCAAAGCTTTTCTCGTGTCTTGAAGGATGTACACATTTTTTCAATCCAGTACCAATAGGTAAAATCCTTCCCAGAACAACGTTTTCTTTCAGGCCTTTCAACCAATCAATACGACCTCGCAGAGCAGCTTTTGCTAAAACTCGAGCAGTTTCTTGAAAACTTGCTTCGGATATGAAACTTTGAGTATTCAGAGAGGCCTTTGTTACTCCCAATAAGATTGCCCGATAAAAGATTGATTCATCCAGAGCACGTCCTGCTCGTTCTGCTCGGAATAACCCAACTAACTCTCTAGGCAAAAAGACATTAGACATCCCATCTTCTGAAACCAACACTTTTGATGTTACTTGACGTATAATAATCTCGATATGTCTATTATGGATATGTACCCCTTGGGATCGATAAACTTTTTGAATCTTATTAACCAAAGAAATACGACTTTGGGCTATGGTTAGTTCAGCTCCAATGAAGAAAACCCAAGGTACTCCAAGAATTCTTGGTATACATTCATTCCAGGTTTCAATCCTCCTTTTGAGATTTTTCGATATTAAAGCAATCGAACGCACTTCGAAAATTTGGTCTACTTTTGGAAGACCTTGCGTTATATCGCTAGATCTTGATTTTTCATATAGAAATGTAACTAATACATCTCCTTTATAAAAGATTTTTCCATAATGACCATGAACGGTTGCGCCTGAAGTGAGCAAATAGGGCTTAGCTGACCTTATAACTAAAGAATCCAAATTAAGAATTACAATCTGACCAGATTTTTGGACGTATGGTTTGTCTTGAAATAGACATACATTTTCGCAAATAAATTGTCCAAGACTTATTGTTGTCGATGTGTCTTCCCAACTATCGTCATGAAAGTTGGGGTACCAATTCCAATCGAATGGGTTTAAAAAAAAGCCATCGGGATTGTAAATTCTTCTATTCTCATCTATTAAACAGTATTCAGCTAGTTCAAGTTGAACTATTCTACATCTATTATAGATTTGATTCAATACTTCGACAGTCTGCTCCAAAAGAGAAGGTCTTACAATTAAACATGAATCAAATGTAGAATTTTCTATATCTATAGAAAAGATGTTCAGTAGCAGAAAAACCTCTTTCAAATTGTCAAAAAAATCAAACCCATTGTCAAAATAGGCAGAGAAAAAATATTTATTTAATAAGATCTCATTATGAGTTACTAAATTAGTAAATGAATAAAAATTCGTTATTTTAGGTAAAATAGTGCCTAACTGACAAAAAATACATAGGGGATTCCTATTTATTGGAATCGTATTCTTTTTGAATCGATCCATTCGAGAACAATTGGACGATGACAAGATTATCAAAGATTGGTATTCCTTATTTCGATTTAACAAAGTGCCCATAGTTCCTTGCCGTTGACTAAATGATTCAATCTTTGTCTTAGAGTCAAAAGGATTGATATTGGTACGATCTAATCGATTTTCAGAAATCGATCCTGAACTTGCTCTTTCATATCTATTTCCAATATATGAAATAGTAGGCTTAAGTAACTCAATTTTTATGAAATTGCGAATTAAATAACTTGTCTTTATCTCAACAAATACAGCATGAACCTCTTCTTCTATAGAAGAACTATTTTGTTCTTGGTCCCAATTCAATACTAAACAAGTCCGAACTAATTGAATACTTTTGAGACAAATTATTCGAATTGACTTGTTATCCCCATAAAGGAAAAAATTGACAACTCGAATTTGAAGATTGTCTTTTTCTTGCAATAGATCCTGAGGGAAGAGCATTGCTAAATCAATCTCATCAGGTAATTCATATGGAATTACAGGTCTAACTGAAAAAAAATACTTTTTCTTAATAAGTGTGATCCCTTGAATATAGATCCAATCTTTCCATTTTTTGGATTTCTTAGAATTTTTTTTTCCGGTTTCTCGTGGTATCAAAAGACCACTGTACCTAAATATCTTATCTGTTTCCCTTGGAAAATGAATATCTCCAGAAAATATTCTGAGTTCAATATATTTTTTTGTTTTCTCCACTTGGACTAATCCACCGATTCGGCTTCTTTTATTTAAAGTAAGCCATGTATTTACTCCAATGATACTATTGTTCCGGACCTTTATAGAAGAGGATCTTGGTAAGATATGGACTTCTTCGGGAATGAAAAAAAACGAATCTATTTCCCTTTGGTCTTCCGGGCTCAATTCTTGTACTTCTTGATCCTCAATCCATGTTTGGTCTTCCAGACTCAATTCTTGTACTTCTTGATCCTCAATCCATGTTTGGTCTTCCAGACTCAATTCTTGTACTTCTTGATCCTCAATCCATGTTTGGTCTTCCAGACTCAATTCTTGTACTTCTTGATCCTCAATCCATGTTTGGTCTTCCAGACTCAATTCTTGTACTTCTTGATCCTCAATCCATGTTTGGTCTTCCAGACTCAATTCTTGTACTTCTTGATCCTCAATCCATGTTTGGTCTTCCAGACTCAATTCTTGTACTTCTTGATCCTCAATCCATGTTTGGTCTTCCAGACTCAATTCTTGTACTTCTTGATCCTCAATCCATGTTTGGTCTTCCAGACTCAATTCTTGTACTTCTTGATCCTCAATCCATGTTTGGTCTTCCGGGCTCAATTCTTGTACTTCTTGATCCTCAATCCATGTTTGGTCTTCCGGGCTCAATTCTTGTACTTCTTGATCCTCAATCCATGTTTGGTCTTCCAGACTCAATTCTTGTGTTTTTTTATACTCAATCAACGTTTGATATTTTTGATATTCAATCAACATGTGGTATTCCGGAAATTCTTTTATTCCTTGATCCTCAATCAACGTTTGGTATTCCGGAACTTCCTGATCCTCAATCAAAAACAAATTCTCTTTTTTTATGATTGACTCCATCTCTATGATTCCATATTGAATAATTCCTGAACTGCTTATTCTGTATCGTGGATCATCAAAATAAGCAAGAATACTATTTCGATGGAAAATACCATTTATAGGTATTTCCATCGAAATCGAAAAATAGGGTATTGGTTCTTTTCCGATTCTTTATCGTATTTGAATGGGATAAAAAATCGGTTTCTTCGCTTTTTCGACAAGAAATACAAATTCTCTTCCTGAATAGAAGGATATATGAAATTCGAATGATTATTCGATATGATTTGATCAGTTCGTAAATGTTCCAAAATTTCCCCTTTACTAGAAGTGTCCAACACTTTACATCTTACTTGATTATTAGTCATTGAAAGATCAGGAATAGAAAGAAATCTTTCTTCAACAGAAAAAGAATCAACATTCATTTGATCTTGATCCTTGTGGACTAAAAAAGACACTCTACCGGATCTGCAAGGACTTCCTTCTAATACCCATAAATGGCTTGTTTTTGGTAATAGATGCACATTACTATATGGATGTTTAGGTGTATGGTAGACATCGGTACTCCAGTGCAATTCTCCCCCTGATTCTGAATAGATATGTTTTTGGACTCTCTCTTTCAAAGGAAAAGTAGATATTCCAGTACGAATCTCAGCAATAACTTGTTCAGACTCGACATATTGATCATTTTGAACTAAAATCAAACTTTTCGCGGGGATACTCAAATCATGGATCATATCCCGACTCTCTATAGTTACATAAAAGTTTGTAGAACACAGAAAGGCAGGATGCCCATGACGGGTACGTGTGGGATGAAGCAAATCCTCGTTGAACTTGATTTTTCCATGAAAAGGAGTTCGTACATGTTGGGCGGTCCCACCTGTAAATACTCCCCCAGTATGAAAAGTTCTTAATGTGAGCTGAGTTCCTGGTTCCCCAATCGATTGACCCGCAATAATACCTACAGCTTCTCCCAATTCAACCAAATCACCATGAGTGAGACTTCGACCATAACATAATTGGCAGATCCAAGATGTACTTCTGCAAGTGAAAGGACTTCTAATATATATTGGTTGTGTTCGAAAGGCTATGAATTGATTGATCAGTCCAATCCCAATATCTTGATTTCGAGTGGCAATGCATCGTAGACCGATATAGATATCATCTGCTAATACACGACCGATTAGTGTTTGGACAAAAAGGTTTCTGTCATCCCGTTTTTAGGGCTCACGGAAATACCTTGGATAGTACCACAGTCTCTTCTACGTACAACAATGTGTTGAACTACTTCAACAAGTCTACGAGTAAGATATCCAGCATCTGCTGTTCGTATAGCAGTATCTACAACTCCTTTGCGAGCTCCATAACAAGAGATTATATATTCGGTCAAAGAGAGTCCCTCACGTAAATTACTTTGAATGGGTAAATCAATCATTTGCCCTTGTGGATCTGACATTAATCCTCTCATACCTACTAATTGGTGTATCTGAGATGCATTTCCCCTAGCTCCTGAAAAGGACATCAAATAGACTGGGTTAGAAGGATCACTCATCTGAAAATTAGGATTCATTTCTTGTTTCAAATATTCACTTGTAGCATACCATATTTCAATAGATTGACGTAATTTTTCTACTGCATGTACATTCCCATAATGATGGTGTTTCTCCATCAGAGAACTCTGATGTTCAGCATCTTGAACTAACCACCGTTTCGATGATATTGTTAAAAGATCATCAATTCCTAATGAGATAGATGTAGCAGTGGCTTGATGGAAGCCTAAAATCTTGAGTTGATCTAAGATATGGGATGTATATCCCATTCCAAAATGAGCTATTAATCTGCTAATAAGTCGTTTCATAGCAGTTCCATTTATGACTTTATTGTAAAAGGCTTGTTGTTCTGTCATAATTACCTCTATATCTTGCTGAGTGGGATTCGACAATAGACATGAGTCAGTGATTTGAAGATAGAATTTCCTTTATTTTAATCCGAATTCATGCAGACATTCAAAAATTTTGATACTAGTGAAATTAGAAAAAACCGAATCAAATTTCACCGACCAGAAAGAGCATCACCCAATCGATTTTTTGAGTTTCGATAGTGTACGAATATACCGGGCTTGACTAAACCCTTGTATGGCTTCTTCTATCTCTCGATAAAAAGAAATATGACCAAGAGTGGTTCGAATGTATATATACCGGATTTCATCTTTTGCGTTTTTTATTATTAGATAGTGCCCATAAATCTCATGAGAAGCACCCAAAGATTCATATTGAACCTCAATGGGAACCTCACTTGACCCAATAACACATGGATCTAGTTTCCATCGGAGCCACAAAGCGCTATCTAAACCAATTTTTTTTTGCCGATAAGCTCCAAGTGCATCATATGAGCTAGAAAAATAAAGTTCTTTTTCTGTATCATAGCTATTGTTTTGATTGTCAACTGGTTTATTTTTACAGTTTTTGTAAGTATATAGATTATACTTATTTCGATTATACCTATTTGCACAAATCCCTCGACGACTCCCGGTGGTTAATACATAGAGTCCGATAAGCATATCTTGAGTTGGTACACAAATAGGGTCTCCAATAGCAGGAGATAACAAATTGATATGAGAAAACATAAGTAAACGAGCCTCCGCTTGGGCTTCCAAAGATAAAGGTAAATGAACAGCCATTTGATCTCCATCAAAGTCTGCATTAAAACCCTTACAAACCAATGGGTGTAAACAAATAGCGCGCCCTTCCACTAAAATAGGTTGGAAGGCCAATATGCCTAATCTATGCAAAGTGGGCGCTCTATTTAATAATACAGGATGCCCCTGCATAACTTCTCGAAGTATTTCCCATACAATAGGTTCTTTTTCGCGCTCTCTAATCTGCCTTTTAGCAGTCGCTGTGTTAGAAGCGAAATGTTTCCTAATTAAATCGCGGATTAGAAATGGTTGGAAAAGCTCTATTGCGATTTCTCGAGGTAATCCACATTGATGTAATGAAAGAAAAGGACCTACAACAATAACAGAACGCCCTGAATAATCAACCCGTTTCCCAAGCAAAGTCTCACGAAATCTTCCCTCTTTCCCTCCAATTATATCTGAAAAAGATTTGTAAACTTTATTATAACTATCCCACTTCGGTTCTCCGTGGACCCCAGTATCAAGAAGTATATCTACAGCTTCTTGTAATAATTTGACCTGAGAAATTACAACATCTGTGTCCGGAGAGGTATTTGAGGCTAATAGTCTGCTAAGATCATTATTCCGAATAATCACTCTTCTATAAAGCTCATTAATATCCGAACTTATTAGTTTACCCCCATCTATCTGAATAATAGGCCTCAATTCGGGAGGAAGAACTGGTAAAAAGTACAGAATCATCCATTCTGGTTCTATATTTGTTTGAAGAAAACGTTTAGCTAATTCCATACGTCTAATCAAAAAATTCTTTCTTATTTGAATTTTGATATCTTCTGATTCATTTCCAATAGATTTCTCGTTCGCTAATTGTTTCCATTCTACTAATGAATTCTCGATAAGAATTCGTAAATCTAAATCAGCTAATTGCTCTCTAATAGCATCAGCTCCTGCCAGAATTTCTCGATTTTGAAATGTCTTGAAGCCTCGGGTACTAAAAAAAAGTGGAATGTTGTATTTCCGGGATTGGATTTCATATTCGAATAAGCCTCGTAATCGTAAAAAAATCGGTTTTTTAGCTATGGGCCTAGCAAAAGAACAATCGAGATAGGTTCCTATAGGATTCCCCCCTTTCAAATCGGACGTGAAGGTTTCCTCTCATCCGGCTCAAGTAGTTGCACTAAATAAAAAAGGAGTTCTTTCTTATTTTTAGACTTTTTTAGATAAAACGTTACAAAGAACTACTCTTTACTCAAGTTCCCAGTAAAAACAAATCTCTCGTTGATTCATTCTTCTTTTACTTCAATTTGATAAATGAATTACTTATCAAAAATGAGAATGTAAAATTCTTGAGTAGTCTACTTCCCTTATGAAGTCTCTTCAAGACTTTTGATTCTTGAATTCATACGGGATTTATTTGTCTATATCTCATTCCATTTAATCTTTTAGGTCCCCTACTCACCTCGGCGGTTATGTCTTAATATCCCTTGAAGCATATATGCGATAGATAAACTCCTGTAACCGTACTATAATTTGCTTGATTAAGCAAAATCTTTCTCTGAAAGAGATGGAATGGTAAATCTCATGAAAAACGATTTTCACAAGGTATAACTAGCTATTCCTGTTTATCTATTACGGAATCGACCATGGATTAATTCCCCTTCAAATTGGAAGTATAGAATACACCAAAAATCCTAAGTTTTCATGTTATTTCTTCCAAAACACATGTCAGACCAAGGGCATCCCAAATGGATCGAATGGGATGACAGTTTCTCAATTCGAACCTGTCAAATGAGAATTTTGATCAAATCACACACCGCAATATACTAGGCTTTTTAATTCTTTAAGGGGTTGATCTAAAAGATTCGCAATATAACTAGGAAGACGTTTTAAATACCACACATGAGTCACTGGACATGCAAGTTTGATGTACCCCATTTGATATCTTCGTATCCGAGAATTAGCAAATTCTACCCCACATTTTTCACAAAATCTTGGGTTTTCTTTTTCAGCCCCAATCTCTTTAGAAATTCCACACGCACAAACTCCACTTTTTATGGGTCCAAAGATTTTTCGCAAAACAATCCATTTGTTTCTGGTTTATTGCTTTTATAATTAAAAGTTTGAGGTTTTGTTACCTCTCCAACTATTTCCCCATTAGGTAGGATTTTGGTCGCCCAAGCCTTTATTTGTTGAGGAGAAACTGGTCCAATTTGAAGTTGTTGATGTTTATACTGGTCCATCATAAAAAAAGATTGAAAGGATGCTTAATTCAGATCACACGTCCTTCCTATGAATCTGGAAGTTCTTTTCAGATACAAGGAAATAATTCAGTTCTAGAGCCAAACATCGTAGTTCCCGAACAAGTACTCGAAAAGTTTCTGGCACATCATCGTCGGGGTTAGGAGTTCTTCCTCCAGTAAGCATAGTATTTATTATTTCTTTACGAGTTCTAATATGATCAGATTTATAAGTAAGCATTTCTTGTAAAATATGAGCAACACCAAATCCTTCTAGAGCCCAAACTTCCATTTCTCCTACTCGTTGTCCCCCTCGGTTAGCCCTTCCTCTAACGGGTTGTTGTGTAACAAGTGAGTAAGGCCCAGTAGAACGCCATGAATTTTATCATCAACTTGATGAATTAATTTTAGAATATAGGACTTTCCTATTAGAACGGGTTGTTCAAAAGGATCTCCTGTTCTTCCATCAAATATTTTGCTTTTTCCAGGGTATTCAGGCTCAAATACCCATGGATTTTTTGTTTGTTTACTGGCTTCATATAATTCAGAAAAGACTAGTTTTCTCGAAGCCTCTTGCTCATATCTTTCATCAAAGGGTGCTATTCGATAATGTTTCTTTAGCAGATCCCCTGCTAATCCAAGCGAGCATTCAAATAGCTGTCCCACATTCATTCGTGAAGGTACTCCTAAAGGATTGAAGACCATATCAACAGGTGTTCCATCTTGCAAATAGGGCATATCTTGTCGAGGCAAAATCTTGGAAATGATACCTTTATTGCCATGTCTTCCAGCTACTTTATCACCTACCTTGATTTTACGTTTCTGTAAAATATATACAGAAATCATTTCTAAAATACCACTCGAATCGTCCTTCTCAATCCATTTCGTATCAATAACGAGACCTCTTCCCCCTATAGGCAGTCTTAGAGAAGTTTCTTTTGTAGTGCCTAAATCATTACCAAATAAAGCTCCTAATAACCTATCCTCTGGTACCAATTCATCCTCCATCATTGGCGTTAATTTACCTACTAGAATATCACCTGTTTCTACCCAAGATCCCAGCATCACAATCCCATTCCTATCTAGCTTGCGGAGGAATGAGTCTCCAGATGAGGTATTTTCTTAGTGATTATTTCACGGCCTTCAATTGTCACATAAGTCTTAACTTCATATCTCCGAATGTGAAAAGACGTAAAAATATCTTCATATATCAGACGTTCGCTAATTAGTACTGCATCTTCAAAATTGTAACCCTCCCATGGCATATAAGCTACCAATATGTTTTTCCCTAAAGCGAGTTCCCACCAACTGTAGCGGCACCGTCTGCTAAAATTTGACCTTTTCTCAAACATTTACCTCTCTGAACCCGGGATTTTTGGTGGATCAAAGTTTTTTTGTTGGAACCTTGATACTTAACTAAAGGAATACTTAAAATATTCCCATTCCTTGATAAAAGGATCTTGTGATTATCAGTAAAAAAGACCTTTCCCGGATGTCCAGCTATAACTGAAACCCCGAATCTACAGCCGTTTGGCCTTCTAATCCAGTTCCAACAATACATTTCTCGGACTGACAAAGTGGAACTGCTTGGCGCTGCATATTCGAACTCATTAAAGCTCGATTTGCGTCATTATGCTCGATAAAAGGAATAAGGGAAGCTCCAATAGAAAAATATTGGAAGGGAAAAATGCTTCGAAGATGAATCTGTTCCCACGCAATAGTTAGGAATTCTTGACGGTATCGAGCGGGAACAACCTCTTCCTCTTGAATACCGCGATTCAAGGTCAAAGAATTTCCTGCTGCTACCATATAATATTCATCTCGAGTTGGTGATAAATAAACCATCTGTGCTTCTTTTTTTCTTGGTTTCTCAGGTATTTTATAAAACGGACTCTCTATAGATCCCCAATGACCAATCCTCGCATGAATAGCTAACGATCCATTAAGTCCAACATTAATACCTTCGGATGTATCAATTGGGCAAATACGCCCATAGTAGCTAGGATGTATATCTCGGATCCGAAAACTAGCAGTTCGACTCGTCAACCCTCTAGGACCCAAAAAACTCCATTTTCGTCCATGAGCGACTTGTGCTAATGGATTAGTTTGATCTGAAACTTGCGATAAGGGTGAAGGCCAAAAAACGATTCATAAGTAGTTGTTAATGAAGTTGAACTTACCAACTTTTGAGGACTTGATACCCATTTCTCATCACGGATTGCTAAAGATATAGTATTCCGAATCGTTTTTTCTAAACGAAAGAGAGCCAATCTGAATTGATCCTGTAAGAGATCTCCTACAGAACGAATACGTTTATTCTTCAAGTGATTCATTTCATCAAGTGTACCCATTTCCAATTTGATTTCGATCAAATGATCCGCAGCAGCCAATACATCTCGTGGTAACAAAAATAGATTATCCTGGGGTATATCAAGATTTAGCCTCCGGTTCATGTTTCGTCGGCCAATCCTTCCTAATTCGCATTTTCTTTCAAAAAATTCATGATATAATTTTTGATATAAGAATTCTGAAAATTCCATATCTTCCTCTTCTATAGAAGAAAATTTTTTATAAAACTCCAAAATCGCATTCTCTTTTGAACTAATCTGTATTTCTGTCTTATCATTCAGGAAAGACAAAAAAAATCTCAGGGTAACAAACATTCTCTAGAATTTCTTTCAGATTCAAACCCATAGCTGATAATAGAACTAAAATAGATATCTTTTGTTTCCTACTCACACGCGCCCATATCCTTGATTTTCTATCCATTTCTAATTTGAACCTTCTTCCACAATCTGATATTATAGTCCCGGTATAGACAGGAATTCCCTTATTATCCAATTCTGAACGGTAGTAAATACCAGGACTTTGCAATATTTGATTGATCACAGTTCTATATATTCCATTTATAATAAATGTTCCTAGGGAAGTCATTATAGGGATATTTCCTATAAAAACGGTTTGTTCTTGCATATTTCTACTGATTTTTCGAATTAATCCTGCGGGTACATATATTCTTGAAGAATATGTAAGTGATTCATAGATAGCATCTCTTTCTTTTATCAAGGGTTCTATCAATTGATATCTTTCCACAAATAATTGAAATTCCAGATTTTGATTTATATCTTCCATTTTTTCTTTTGGAAACTGATCAAGTTCTTCCGTCAAGCCTTTAGTAATGAATCTGCAAAAACCCTCAAATTGTATCTGATTAAACCCAGGTATTGTGGACATCCCCTCGTTTTCATTCCGGATCATCTTATCTTGATCTGAAGCTTTCTTTTTCACGAAAAAAATCCCATTAGTTGCTCATTATTCATCGACCCCTAAGATCGATCTAGTAATGATCAAATTTCTATTCTCTTTACTAAATCATGTAAAACTTGATGTTCAAAAAAATTCGGAAAATCTTATTTATTTATCGTAATAGGAATCTTATTTATTTATCGTAATAGTTTCTTATTACTAAGAATAACATATTCAATTCCTAGAATTGATAAAATAGTATTGAATTGCATAACAAAATGATTATACTAATCAAATAGTATTTTGTAAGGGCATGTTGGTATAGTTATCTATTCATCTGCATATTCCAATTTTTTTGGAATTGCATTTGGAACAACAGAGTTCGAACTAGATCATATAGTTATTGTATTCAATACATTCGATACGGTGCAAAAAATTCTCTCTAGTTTGGGATAGTATATGCATAAGTAAGATTCTTACTTAGAATCTATGTAATTATTTCTATTCTGGGGTTTACATTACATATAAATGAATGTTGAATTCGAATTCCTCATTTTCAAAATTTCGAATTGAAAAGGAGAAAAAGGCTTGATTTTTTCAAGCAATTGATACTGATCAATTGTATATCAATTTGATTTTGTTTATCGTATTAAAGATACGATATGCAATTGAAGATATAATATCAATTTAAGAATTCTTTGTTATTTTAAGATAACAAATCAAAAATCCGAAATAAAATGAATAATGATTATTATTCAAAATCAAATTCTAGTTAATGGTTCTAATTTGACCTAAATTTTGGAATCTATCACCGAAAATCCTTTTTGATCCTTTCAAGAATTCTTGAAAAGATCAAAAGAAGAAGTTCTTCATTTCATTTAAAGAGTATGCGTTTTGAAATAGAATTGATCGAAGATAACGATCTATTTTGAATAAATCCAATACAAAATAGAACTCTCCTTCTTTTTCGGAAAGAAATAAACAAAATTAATGGATTAAAGAAAAAAAAATTGAATCTTTTTGATGAATTTTGGATTGCATTTGGCGACATGGCCAAGCGGTAAGGCAGGGGACTGCAAATCCTTTATCCCCAGTTCAAATCTGGGTGTCGCCTTTTCAACAAGATACTTAGAATTCCGTTTTCTATATGTTATTCTTAAAATCCAATTTGTTGATACTGGATTTTTCTAATTCCTAGTTCGACAAAATCAAAAAACTTATCCAGTGGAATTCAAAAAAATCAAGAAATAGGTTTAAGAGTTTTAGTAACAGCCTTTCTCTCTTTCATAAAAAGAGAGGCAATAAGCTTAGGTAAAATAAAAAATATGGAAAGTCTACAATAATGATAGTTATGTATCTTTATAATCCATTTGGGTTTTTTTCAAAAAAAAAGTTTGTACGGCAAAATTATCTGTCCTTAAGGTTTTCTAATTTCATGAGGAATTCTATATATTCGAAGCACAATATATTTTTTTATTGGTTTCTCAACAGCCTTATAAATAGAAATCAGAATCTTTTTTTGACTCTTTACTATACTAAAAATTTGATTATGATTATTGATCAATAATCGAATATTTACTTCATAGAAATAGGAGAACAATTCATATGGATTTAGTCAGTTTTGCTTGGGCTGCTTTAATGGTAGTCTTTACATTTTCACTTTCACTTGTAGTATGGGGAAGGAGTGGACTTTAGTTAAGAGAATTTATTGAGAAATCGATTGAGTAATCAAATAATATCAATTGTTTGATGGATGGATCCTTTTTCTTGCAAAGCTTTATAAAAGCTTGTCTCTCTTTCACAAGATACCACTGAAAAGAATACGGTATTTCATAGGATAGAAAAAAATAATGAATAATAATTCATTTGATTCCATAATCAAGGATTGATTCTAGTTTCGTTGTATTTTAAAACCAAAATCTAGACATGATAGATAGGAAATTTTTGAACCAAAAAATTCCTAACGTCATTAATCGAAAATAACCTATAGTAGGGAATATTCTCTACTGCGAAAGAATATAGTTCTTTCTTTCGCAGTAGAGAATTCGCGTTCGTTTTAGTTAAAACTTGGATTCTTTTTTTTTTTTTTGAAAGCTTTCTTTTATTTTTTTAATGATGGATAAGAATTTCCAAATCAAGTTTGATTCAATTTAATCATTTTGACTGACTGTTTTTACGTAGATAATAAGTAAAAAAAGCAGTAGGAACTAGAATGAACAGTGCAGTAGCAATAAATGCGAGAATATTGACTTCCATAATCTCATTTTTCCCTTTTTTTGTTTTCGCAATAACTCGGTCGGGATGTAATCCCATAGAGAGGAGATATTGAGCTCCTATAAATACAGAAATTTTTAAAAGATGGCTTGCATCCTGATAATATTGAATT
>JAMFTS010005116.1:0-29199 GCA_028095005.1 Rhynchospora pubera | reverse complement strand
AAAAATCTCAAATAAATTACTTAAGCTCCTTATCATAGTTGTGAATACCAGTAAAAATTTCAAGAAGAGATCTTAAACCATCTGGGAGAATCAAAAATGACAAATCTCTTACAAGTGCACGAAACACCGTTATGAGACTTTCAGTTTATCCTCTCAACCATTTGGTCTGTTAGACCACATTCTAAACAGTTTTTATATATACAATATACATAGAAAAACTAGTTTAGTCTATAGGCTAACTATCCATGAAAAGAAAAACACTAAGTTTAGTTCAAAAGGTTCGAGTTACAAACTAAACAATCAACAAATTCTGTACTTGAACAGATTGTCGATCGAAATGTTCTAACCTAGTTGAAGGTCCAAACTTCCACGAAAAATTATGAAATTAATTTTCCTGGAATTGTAACTCAAAATAGAACAACTCCATTTAAACATAATTTTTAAATGAGTTCTCAGTTGGTACAGTTTATTAGAACAATCGATTTGCTCAACAAACTGGATCTGACGAGATCTTCCTTTTCATACTTGAAAACCCACAAATTAATCTGAGTCATGCAACAATTTATACATGCTCAGAAAGAGCTTCAAGTCCTCTTTAAATCTAGCCATAGAACACTGGTACTTATATTCAAAATATAAATCTTTCAAGCCATTCAAACAGGACAGTACGAGCAGAAACTGGTTCTGCGCACTGTCGCCATTTTATTCACAATAAATCCATACTAATTTAGAAAAATGTGAATCTAATGCCAAAAGAATCACAATCCACAGATCTACAACTTTTATGTAGATGGAAAAAACTTCTAGAGAACTTATCAAAGCGAAAAACGCGAAACAACACAGAAAATACCATTTCCAGACAGCAAACAAACGCATCATCTCTACTAATCCGTTAATTAGCCAATTTCTCTTAATTAAGTGTCAAAATAGCTTAAGTACGACCATGTGCTCTGATACCACTGTTAGTTAAGTGCACAATTTTAATTTTTCAAAGATAATTACTATTAATTATCCATAATTAAGCATGCACACACATAGGAACTAGTACCAAGCCATTCACACAAGAGAAAGGGTTCAAAGATGTACCTCCCTTGGTATCGTAACCAAGGGGATTTGAACCGCGGCTAGGATGAAGGTGGTGCTTGCTCTTTCGGCCTCCTTGTCGAAAGCTCCTCGAGTCCACTTGGTATTAACCAAATCCTCAACAAGCTATGCTAGTAACTTGGAGGAGATGACTAATCCCTAGCTTTCCCGTTCTTCTAGCAAATGAACTAATTGATTTGTGGAAGAATGGGACTCAACACATGAGCAATAGGGAGAGAAGAGAGGGGAGGCGCCTCACAAAGGAGGGGGGGGTGGCGGCTAGGATTAGTGGGAGAGAGAGAGAGGGGGATTTGCAACCATACACCTCTTTATATAATGTGCAAACTCTACCTACCTCACACTAACTATTTACCAAATTGCCACCCACCTACCACCTAGCATGGCCGGCCACATTATGGGCCCTTTATGGGCTATGTGTTTTGCCTCTTGGGTCCACTCAATCAATCATTAAATGGCCCCTCTTGTTGCTCTCAATTTGGATCCCTATTGGGCCTTTAATTAACTATTTAATTAAAGCCCTATAATATGCATATGTGTTGAAATAAATAATTATTAACTTAATAATAATTATTTAGGGATTAGATAATGCATTAATTTATTTTCTATATGATCCATTTGATTTAATTAATTATAACGGTCTACAACGCTATTTAATTAATTAATCAACTTATCATATTTTGCAATACCGATTATTGCAAATAAATAAATAATGCAAGCATGGTTAAAACACCAATTCTGTGTGACCCTTTGAGGATTTATGCTACGTTGGACATGGAGTTAAATCGCTATTTAATTCCAATAATCATAAGCGGTATCTAGCAACACGTTATGATTCCCAATTCGCATAAATAGTGTACAGCTACAATATTTCAATCCTGCATAAGAGAATAAAAGTATATCTCTATTTTGATTCCTATGTCTCACGATATCATCGTATAATCCAAGATAGGAATGTGTCATTCTTGCAGATTATACGTTTCTTGATCTAGAGATAATTGTATCAGTTGCTAGCAAACAATCTATCTCCATCAAGGGGCCCAAACAGATATCGTCACTCACTAAGTGAATTAATGAGGGACATACGGTTTTCTTGACTATTTAGCTTTTCCCCGCACAATTCAAGAGAACATAAATAACGTCCGTATAGCAGCCCTTATCGGGAATCAGCGGTAGACGATATTTATTGAACCTATCCTCATGTGGAAAAGATAAATATCTCAAACTTAAAATCAAAATCATAACGAAATAAATAATGACACATAACACAATCCATATATTTATTTCGTTGGGTCATGTCCTGTACTATGTTCAATTAACATAAACATATGCAATTAAGTTGGTTACTCTTAACCTGTGATTTATAGAACTTAATCATCACTTAACTTGCATACTAATCTTATTGATAATTAATGTTCCTCGTTAATTATCAAGATTATGGACGCTTTAGATTTATTGTTGTCATTTACTATTAAATGAAACACAGTGATCTATAATTCAGATCCTCAACCTGAATGAACTGTCAACACATAAATCAAGGAACAAATGATATAAAATCATCCATAACATAAAACCACAGAAGTAGCCAAATATGATTGACTTCTAGGACATATCTCTAACAATTTTGAAGGTCTAATTTAGTCTAAAATAAAAAATTAAATATTTTCATGCAACAATTAACGCTATCTAAAATTATATTAATTTTCTATGCATATTTGACCATTAAATTTTAAAAATTTTGAAAATTTTCAAAACATAAGAATTGTGACTTATTTGTAAACTTTTCCATAGAATTTTGAATCAAGTCAAATGGACTTCGTATGTGAAAGATATGCCCAAAATACTACTATTGTATCAACAAATTATAAACTGCACCGCTATTTCCGTAGCACCACTTTTTTATTGGTATTTCACCGCTATAACCTCCTTTTGTTGGCTATATGTTGCACTATCAGACGAACCACTACATTTGTAGAGTTGTAGCGGTGTACCAAATAGTGCCGCTATAGAATATAGTACGACTTTTAAATGTTTTATAAAACATGACAACCTAACAAATAGGTGCATCCTTTGATGCATGTGGTTAAGTACACCATAATAACGACATGTCATTCTTATTATAAACTGCCTCTCTTTCGTCTTGGCTTTACTTTTTTGGCCCTACCATCAAGTCATACATGATAATATCAATTAATCTAAGTTTAGATCGGATTTAATTACCTAACAATTAAGCGTTTATTTGTTAATTTCGATCGGATTTAATCTAAATTGACCGTATCTATTGACTAGAAATTTTAGTTAATTTTGTTTATTCTTGAAAAAAAAAGAAATATATCCTCCATAGCTATTTTAGTTAATTTTTGAATATAAAAAACAGTTTTATATATTTTACGATGAAATTACCCTACCCAAAACTCCTACAACCTAAAAGGCTTTTCATTTTCTCATTCAAAATCTCTCATGATTATAAGTTTCTGAGAATATATCTTTCCAATTTTATTTTCTATATCTATTGGTTTTGTTAATAACCAATAACCATGGAGGTAAGAAAAAAGAAACAGACGAAACACAATCTATCAATCCATTGTTTTTCTAAATTATTTAGGATAATCAAATCTTTATTTATCTACGTGATTATATATGATCAATTTGGAAAATAGTACAGCTGCTGTTGACAAAAGTAAATTTAGAAAAAAGATTGGTCAAATGAGGGATTCAATTAGATGTCAGTATATCAGTTTGCTACCAGTATAGTCAAATTATCTCCGACAATCATATACTGTGTATTGACTATTGATGCATACGAATTCGTAGTTTTGTATTTTTTTTTGTTTCATGGCCTGTAATTCATATAAACATTGACTATTGATTTTTTGTTACTTTCATCCCTTTGTTCCTCTTATTAATGACTGGTGCGACACTTAATGAAAAGAACGTTGTCTTAAATAAAAGCAATTCATCATTTGACAAAAACAATTGACACAATGAAAAGAAAATCAATGTGGAATTTGACCTTAAATCATCTTGAGTTTTTTTTTTTTTATCGTTTCTTCGTCATTAATTAATGAGATTTCATTTTGAGGAATGGATTGTTGAATGACGAGTTCAAAAAAGTAGTAGTCATTTGATTCTCTTGCCTCCATGATTAGTCTATAGACATGAGAACAAGGGGTGCATTTGGATATAGGAAGAAAGAAGAAGAAGAAGGAAGAAGGAAGAAAAAAAATTATAAACAATCCAAACTCTTCACAAAGTTACACACTTTTCAATACTTCTTCCCACTTCTTCCCTTCTTCCCTTCTTCCCACACCTATCCAAACGGAGCCAAGGAGAAGAAAAGTAAAATTGAAACAGGAATGATAAGTATCATCGCTTAAAAAACCATCTGTTCCATCGCTGCTTTTCTGTTATAAATGTTCAATTTAATAATAAGAAGTGTTTAATTTAATAATAAGAAGTGTTCAATTTAATAATCAAAAGTGTTCATTTAAATGCGTCAACTAATGGGCAGAGTCGCGCCAGGGTCAGAGTCGTGCGTGGGTCAGAGAAGTACCCCTGGGAGTAAGGGTAGATTCAGCAAAAATTTAATTTGAACCGGATCGGTTCATAATCCCTTCTAATTTTTCATGTGTTTTTTGTCCGATTTGTGACCCCTTCACTTGGTTTAATAATAATATTTTTTTCTTATAATATTTATATTTTTTGTTGTAACTAACTGAACATTTATACTTAAATAAGAGAACATTTGTAGTTATTAAACTAAACATTTGGATAAAAATAAAAAAAAACAAAATAAACATACTGAACACAGCGAACACTTATAACACGGTGAACAATTATAATAAAATGTGAACATTTCTATATAATAAAGTGAACACTTATAACAATGAAATGAACAAAAAATGCACGTTGGATGAGTATAGGTCAAGGGAGAGAGCGTTGGCGCTGCTCAGCGAACGATGAAAAAGATGAAGAAAGAAATTAAAAATATAATATGCTTGGAGAGAAAATAAGAGGGAAGATGAAAGGTTGTTTAGGGTCGTGTGAGGAGGAGTTTGGGCAGGGGCAGGGGCATGGGCTAGGGATGAAAACGGAGCTCTGATCCGTATCCGAATCCGAAAAATGCGCGTAACATCCGATCCGTATCCGAACATATTCGTATTCGTATTCGTATCCGTCAAAAAAAATATGGATGCGGATATGGTTTTGAGTTTTTTGACAATATCCGATCCGTATTCATATCCGACATGGATATTATTCGTATCCGATAGATATTAATTCGTTTATCCATATTTTTAACGGCATAAGATAATTAATATAATTACTTATCTACATTAGAGAATACTTAATTTTTATTAGATAAGTTCTCTTATAATAATATTTTTATTTGGACTAGTAACATAAAATTATTTTTATTTTTTTATTATTGAGACGATTATATATGATAACAATACTAAAATTAATTTTTTTCTCTAATCATGTTTATTACATATGATTAATATACTTTTTTTATGTATGATGACAATTAAGGTAACATGATATAATTTGACATTGAATAGTTAAATATACTGTTGGAATTCAAATTCTGGAAAGACTGAATTTATTGATCAATTCTATTAGATTTGTACTTATGTGGTGCTTGCAATTTTAGAAGGTCTCTTATTTGCTTTCACTTTTAGCCTTTTATTTATGTGTTAAAAGTTGGAACCCAACAAATAAATTTGCTTACTTTGATTTTAAAGAAGTTTACTTCTAAAGCTGTACATTGTAATTGAAGGCAATGTTATTAAAATTAACTTTCATATTTTAAAGAAATACTCATTTGGCTAACTATGAAAAAATAGTAGATATTCATTCGTATGTACTACAACTGATATTGACGAAATACTAATATAAACACTGAGTATATTGAATAACATTATATTTAGAGAAACTGCTATTGTAAATAAATAAAAAAGATTAAAATGTTATCCGTATCCGACAAATATATTTGTATTCGACTCCGTATCCGAAAACATCCGAACCGTATCCGTATCCTTTTAATATCCGAACCGTATCTATATCCGAACGCATTCGTATTCGTATCCGTATCTAAAAAAAATATGGATGCGGATATGGAAAAACCAACATCCGCTCCGTATCCGATCCGTTTTCATCCCTAGCAGGGGCAGGTTTGCCATAAAATATAAAATCAGTTTCAAAGATTTGAGAGGTAAATATGTAAATAAGAAAGATTTGAGGGGTATGGAGCCGATTTTGCCTATTAAAGTATTAATTAATATTAATTAATGTAATAGTAATGGGTAGCCCAGGAAGAGCAGAGCGGTTGTGGCTCGTTCGTCGCTCCCACTCTCTATTATCTCTCTCTCAGATCTAAAACAGGAGTAGAAGAGTGGAAGAGTTGTAGATCGAGCAGTGGAGTCGAGTGGATAAATAAATAAATGAATTTCTTGTACCGAAGCCAAGCTGCAACCCCATCCCCATCCCCGGAGGTACCCGTCGTCGCCGTGCCAGAATCCGATAAGGAAAAGGCAATGACTATGACAATGGGAATGGGCCCCCCGGCGCCCGCCACTCTGGAGGGCTTGATCGCTGCCGAAGACCCCTTCCCTGGACGCGACAGTGATGGGGATAATAGCAATAGCGATTCTGACGACAGCGACAGCGAGAGCAACGAGAGCCGAGGCAGGACCAGCACCAGGAACGACTTTCCATTTCCCGACGGAAAGCATGCTGATGTCTCCCCTCCCGACGGCTGCATCACTATTCCACGCAGTCAGTACTCTCTCTCTCTTACAATTACAATTACTTTCTCATCATCTCACCCTCCCTTCTGACCTTCCCTTCAGAGGAGCTGGAGCTCCCCGACGATTGGAATCAGCTCTCTGACCTCGCTCACCTTCATTCTCTCGATCGTTCCTTTCTTTTCCCAGGTATTATTATTATCTTCTCTTCTCCTCTCACCTCATGCATTCATTTACCCCTTTCTAACATACACCATACAACCATTTCAATTCTCTTTATCATACTTCTTCATCCTAATCGTTCCTCTTTTCATCTCATCAGGGGAGCAGCTTCATATCCTTGTTTGCCTTTCAGCCTCTGCTCTCAACTCTCAATCTCTCTCTCCATTTCAACCTACCACTTCTCACTCTCTTTCCAATCCACTTCCACTTCCACTGCATCACACCAACCTTCCAACTCCCACGTAAGTAAACTATCCTATCCTTTCCTTTTTTTTTTTTTTCTTTTTCAACTTTCACATTAATAATAATGCTTAATGCTTTCTTCCCACATACTCCACCAACCACTCGAACAATTTCATCTAAACCTCCAACTAAATATGCTTTTCATTAAACTCTCTAGCCAAAATGGTCATGCTTCAACACAGCTTGATGGAGTGCAAAATGAAGAGACCAATGCCCAAGTTTTGTCTCAGCCTGACAATCAAAAGAAACAGGCAGACAATATTCTACAAAGATTCAGAAACTCTAGTTTCTTTGCTAGAATTGCACAATCAGATGATCCCCTCTGGTCCAGGAAGAAGCGCGCACCGCAAGGCGAGACCTCGTACAATGCTGTCTCTGACAAGGGATTTTTTGACAGTACAACAGCTGGTGGCGTCGCAAGAGATGCAGCAAAGTGTTTCTTGCTAAGCAATGGAGATATAGTGGTATGCACTATGCTTATGAATTGTAACCCATCTCTTTTAGCTTTTCTATTACTTAATAATTGAGCTTCTTTTTCTTTTTGCGCAAATGCGTTCAAAGCTTTGTTAGGAAACTTCTCCCTCAGTTAACTTTTTTGGGATAGAAGTTCCCTAAACCACGAGGCTTGCATTCTATTAAAAAATTCTCCAAAACTCAGTACACCCAAAGTCACTCAGAGTTTGTGACTCAGCAAAAGCAACTTCTTGAGTGAACTATTAAGTCTGTTCTTACTGAGACTTCCTTCAGTCAACTATAAGCCTGTTCTTATTCCAGGCTCAATAACACAAAAGAAAAAAACAATCAGCTAAATTACATCTTGAGTGTGTTGAAAAAGTATTATACTTCTTTTATAGCGAAGTAAATTTTTTATTATTATTTTTTCACACAGCTAATTCACATTGATTTAGAACATCTCTGCTTGTTGTAAGGATGCAGGTTCTATTGCGGGTCAATGTTGGAATCACAAATTCCATACCAGACCCTATACTCGAAGTTCTCCAATTTGAGAAGTGCCAGTGGGCAAAAGACACTGGAATTCACTCGTCTGACCCATATCCTATACCTGACCCCTGTCATGAGCTCCTCACCTGGCTTCACCCTCTTGACCGTACTCTGGCCCCACCGCGCTCCATCTCACCCCCGGTAAATCCACCCGCCATGACTCATAAGCCCTCCTTCTCATCTTCGTCCACCTCCCAGATCTTCTCTTTTAGCAACTTTAGGAGCTACTCCATGCCAACCATGCCTCCAGTAACTGCTGCTCCACCCCCTCCCAGTGTGAACAACATGGAGGAATTTGACAACGTTTCACTGGACAGGTCCAGTAAGGGAGCAGAGAGTGGGGAGGGTAAGCTCTCCTTCAGGGGAGTCATGTTGGAGACTGAGAGGTACTCTGTGCGGGCTGGGTTAGAGGGGGTCTATTTACCCGGTAAGAGATGGCGGAAGCGGGTTGAGATTGTTCAGCCTGTCGAGGTCCATTCATTTGCTGCCAAGTGTACCACTGAGAACTTGCTCTGTGTTCAAGTCAAGGTGCCTTGTCAAATAATTTTTACTTATGTTTTTCTCTTACTAATGGGAACAGTAGATGATTTTATGTTGTTTCTGTGGCCTTATTTGCACAGAATGTGGCTCCGGAGCATTTATCGGACATAATAATATATGTTGATGCATTAACCATTGTCTTTGAGGAGACCTCAAAAAATGGGACTGGTGCTGGTACCTGCAAACCTCTGTCCCTTCCCATTGCCAGCATTGAGGCTGGGGACGGCCACTGCTTGCCTAATATTGCGCTAAGGTATGTTTTAGGGTTCTAAATCTCTAATAATCAGTTGTATTGTAGTATCAGTAGTTCTAATTAGATATGGCTGTTGCTTAAATTTTATGTTGAAATTGAACTTTACATGGAGTTTTAGTTCTTCAATATTATTAACACAGTTATTGGATGGAATTTGTAAAATCAAAGTATATCCTATAGAGAGATATGGTAAAATCAAATTGCTGTTGATTGCAGGAGAGGTGAGGAGCATTCTTTCATTCTGAAGCCAGCAACGACACTGCATAGAGATACAAAGGGAGGCTATGAGACAAATTCATCTCTGTTGAATTCACGGCCAGGCTCCTCTTCCTCAAATCTGCCTCTAAAGTCCAGGGTTTCTGAACCAAAGAGCAGTTCTTCTAGTTCGGACCGATATGCAATATTGGTATCATATCGCTGCAATTACTCAGGCAAATTCTTGTTTATATATATATATATATATATATATTTTTTTTTTTTCCGAGCATCAGGTCTGCAAAGAATAACACATATGAGTGATGACATTATTCAACACTTGTAAAATTTATTTTAGGTATCTCAATGGCACTTCCTGTTTCAAAATCATACCCAATTTTGATCCTACTCATTATTGGACTTTGATTTAATATTCCCCAATTTAGAAGACCATTCCTAGTTCTAATTCAAGAAGTGTTATTTTATTGTATTAATGCTTATCAATTTTCTGTGTTCTTTTGTATTTTATAATTCTCTCTCTCAGAATCGAAGCTGTTTTTCAAGCAAGCAACAAGCTGGCGCCCTTCTGTTGCAAGAGATGTGATGATCTCGGTTTCCTCTGAGCCATACAATCAAGTAGTGCGACATAGCATGAGAGTGCCTCAACTACCAGTTCAGGTGATTGTGCTGCTGCCTTTTGTAGCAACAGAAGAAAAAGTTGCCATTGTACCCTTGTGTCCCTTCAAGGGATTGATTTTCCAGTGTTATAGCAAGATTTTAGCTGCTACATACTTGGGCCTGGCCAGTTTCGATTGATGCTGATCCGCTGACCAGGATGAGATCATTTCTCCATTCTAATACAGTTGCGCTTTACAATTTACAGGTGTTAACCCTAGAGGCAACAAATCACACACCAGAAGACCTAACCCTAACAGTGCTTGCTCCAGAGCCATCAGCCTCCTCTCCTTCGGTCGTCCCATTGAACTCAGCACCTACTGCGCCAGCTGGCAGTTCTTTTTCTACTGAATCCACAATGGAAGGCAATGGTATAGCGAGCTGTTCGCATCTTTGGTTACAGAGTGCTGTTCCTCTTGGGTAATTGATTTTAATTTGCTATCTATTTATTCAGTATTTAGTTCTGGGCATGCTAGGTACTTTCTTCTGTTTAGTCGTAGAATTCCCATGCAATTGATGATGCAATCATGGTTTACTACTTAGAATATCTTTCTATTTATTTTTCTTATACATTCTTTTTTGTTATTGTTGTGGTTATGTTAAGGTCTGTGCCTGCCCAGTCAAGTGCTACAGTGAAGCTGGAGTTGCTACCATTAACAGATGGGATAATTACTCTCAATACACTCCAAGTTACCATCAAGGAAAAAGGTGGAAATACACTTTGATGAATGATATTCAAATTTCGTTCCCTTCAAAATTGAAAAAAGAAGATAATTTTTTTTTTCGAGAACTTGACAGAAGCTGTCAAGGAATAAAAGAAGATGAATTTTGTTCTGAAGCATGTATACCATGGAGCAATCTAACAAATTATCTAACTATTGTTCTAATATATGTCAGAACTGGACTGTTTGTTAACCCATCTCAGTGTTCCTGGTAGCAAACCATGCAATAATCATTAGTTTATTAGTTAAACTAATGCTCCATGGTGTTAAACCTAGACTCGGTTCTGGCTTGATGTGTGTGGGCGAGAGAGAGTGAGAGAGAGACTCATCATTATTTGCCAATATGAATTTGTACATTATATTTTAGTCATTGACAAATACAACCATAATTCTTTATTCTATTCTCTAGTCATATATTCTTCTTTATGAGTAAAAATTAGGCACTAATGAAGTACCAAACTGCAGGAGTAACCTATGTACCTGAGCACTCTTTGGAGATCTATGCCACTTCCAGCATTTCTACTGGAATCTCATAGGTAGATAGTATAGAAATGCTTTCATCTTCTACAGGGTTATTTGAGAGTTGAGTACAGAACCGGGAACCAATTGCATTTGTAAATCAAATTACACTGCTACGTCTCTCTTGCTTCTTTTTTATTATTATTGTTCATTTTTGCTTTTTACCCATTTTTGTTTATTGAAATTGTTCGTGTTGTTCCTTTTTTTTTTTGGTTGTATTCGGTGTTTTTTACTGGACAAGGTGCATTTGTGTTGATATGTAATTAACAGATTTCAGAAATTTACATCCTTTCAGTCAGGTAGTACGTGAATTGTTTTAATTTAATGTTTAGAGCAAAATATTGTCAAAGGTAGCTGAATTTTGCCTAAATTTGTAGTGGGTCACTTTTATCTTTAGGACGGGTGTGGACTCTGGTCAAAATTACTTTGAGTTTCAGCTACTGAATTATTCTCCTGATTTGATAAATCCGTAGCTTTTTTTTTGCATGTAATGGAAGAAAGAAATGAATGGATAAGATTGGATTGCGTCTCTATGTAGCACTTTGATAGATCGGGCGTCACTTGTTATCTTTTACTCAAACTTTGCCCTTTATTGGTTCAATGATCAATCTTGGATTCTCCGACCTTGCACTGCACACAACTTGCTCGGTAAAACGTATAACTAGAACGTCATAATTAGAAAGAACAAATGCGTGATTTGCAAACAATAATTTTCAGACTATTTCCTGTGTAATTGCATCAGGGCACGCACAAGATCCGCATCATGAACATTTAATTTTAATAAAAATGGTAACAGAAAATTCGAGGCACTAGGCTTGGAATCCTCATCTGCTCCCGCGCGGGACCATCCAGCGCAGTTTATGAACCGTCCGATCTGATCTGAACGGTTCGAGCCTATCAATCTGGTTACATGCACGGGGCTCCCTTTGCCATTGAGATTAAATCATACGACTGTGATTCCTACGCTGCACGGTCCCGCGCGGGAGTGGATTTCATTTCCTAGGCTTGCATCCATCGAGCATATGATATGAATTGGCACTAGACTGCACCCATCGAGCAAATGAATAAATAAATCTATTCTACTCAATTGATTACTTGAATAGAAGCAAGACTACACTATTCATTCCCACTCTCACAACTGTAAAGTGGACCTGTGTTTCCAGTACAATTGTAAAGTGTGGCAGGCTGGCTGACAGTAATCATGCTATATTACTGGTTTCAATTCTGGCATTCTCCATGTTGTGCTGGATGTGCCATGGACTGGTATCAGTATCAACCTTGTTACCAACAGGTCCAACCTGCAGTTGGAAATGTTCCTTTGAATGTATTTGATTCTGCTGTTCCAATTAACCTTTCAGTGAGATTTACATCCTCTACATACACAATATATTGTTCTTTTTTCTGTTACATGGCTCGAAAAGATAGGTACCACAAACACAAATCACAAATACTAATTAATTCTTATTTAATGGAATAAATTCATATATACCCCTACACCTTGGAGGCCATCAAGCAGCAAAGATAACCATAGCAGGATAGTAAGATATTTTCATGTTTGTTAAGGGTAATAACACGTTTGCCGTGTCTGGTAGGCTCATGTTTGATCTCTCTCATTTCTTGTTAGAGTATATGGGCTATTCCTTATATTACAGGGGTACACATGAAATTCATTATAATGTTAAATGACAAAAATTGCAGTGAAGGTGGATATTTCACCGCTATTATGAGCTTTCCTCCTGACTACCCGAACAATCCACCAATTTTCAGATTTCAATCTGAGACGTGGCATCCCGCTGGTAGTGTTTTTGTAACTGGTATTTTCCTTTCTAAACTTATATTCCCAATTTGATGTGACTCACTGTGGGTTTTTTTTTTCATGAGAAAAATAGTAAATCCAGATGGCAAGGTTTGTATTTCAATTCTTCATCCACCTGGTGATGACCCAAATGGATATGAACTTGCGAGTGAGCGCTGGTCTCCTGTTCATACGGTATATTTTGTTTCCTCTCTAAATTCTATTTCAATTGTTTTGTTTGTGCTGATAGTGTCTTAAAAGGTCCTCAGGTTTAGCCTGAACCATATTATTTGATGAATTGGCAGTTTGGCACCCCTAAATGTTTCAGTATCACCATCACCCATATTTTCATGCTCGTACTGCCTCCATCAGAACTCAAGTTTTACAATTTAGATTATTCATAAGAATATATCTATGTGCACATAATAGATTCTTCATTTTGGGCTTGAATTTGATTGGAACCCAGAGTGTGAAAAAGAGAATCTGAAAATTGTCCAAATTTGTGGATTTATAGGAACTTTTACTGCTCAAAACAAAAATTGAAGCAAGTGTATAATGACTATTAGTGAGATACCACTGGATCAGCTGATTGTTAGTCAATCTAATAACCTGTTACCAGTAATAGGTATTATGTTATGAATACTATATATGCATATAAGGAGGGGAAGTGAAATGATTTGTTATGGAGATAAAGGCCCCTTAACCTGCATTCTTACTTCTTAGAAACAGTAATCGGAGTCAATTTGGTTCTGTATTGTTATTTATAGTTTTTATTTGATTTTTGTAGGTAGAAAGTATAGTGCTGAGTATAATATTAATATCCATGCTTTCAAGTCCTAATGATGAATCTCCTGCCAATGTTGAAGCTGTAGTAAGTTTAAAAAAAAAGAATAAATAAAAGAAAACTTGGAAAATAGAAGATAGGGCAATTTATGTATATATATACAAGGAATCCATTTTTTAGAGTAACTCTCTTCATTCTTGAGATTTCGTGTTAGCTTGGAATGAGTAATAGTACATTGTATGTTACAGGAGGAATGGAGAGAAACGAGGGATCTATTCAGGAAGAAGGTTGGCCGCACTGTTAGAAAATCACAGGAAATGCTCTGAGAAGTATTTTTATTTTACTTTTTTTTTTTTCCTCTCTACTTGAACTGATAGTTGCGTGGAAAACATCAGTTCTGTTGTTCCATTCCCCAACTCCCCCCCCCCCCCCCCCCCCCCCTAATTTGGTTGCTCTTATGCTCATCTTTCTTTATACTAGAATTTTTTTGGGTCTAGGTCCTGTCGTTGTTACTGTAAATCTGTAATTTTCCTGACACAGTTGTGAATAATTTTCGTACAATGCGTGAAGGAATGATGTGGGAGTGCAACTCACTTTTTTAAATGCTTTGCGCCGTATTAACTTGAGATTGGCAGTGCGCTTGAATTGTTGTTTCATGAGACTTGTATTTTCAGTTTGCTTTAGCAATCCATAGTTTTGGTAAATTTAAAAAATTGTCAATGGTTGGCAACTATGACTTGATGAATGACACTATTTTGTGAGTTCAACTTTTGTGTGCGTTTGGTGGAGATACAAAGATGAGCTTAAGTAGCTTTTTCCGTGTTAACGAGGAGAAATTAATAATGCGTCTAGGATTTGAACTGGTCTTGCGGTCAGGTCAATGGTATGTGGTAAAAAGAAAAGTGATTTTTGTGCCGTGCTGCCAAGAATTTAAACTAAAATTGACGGAGACCCTGATGATCTAATATGAATTTTATTATTATTATTATTATTATTATTGTTTGTTGGAGTGGGAAATGAAGAGTCCATATGGGAATATTCATTTGAACGGATAGACATGAATCAGCAACCGCTCTTTTCTTTTTTATTTTATTCCTTGGATTCGCTCAAGAAAGCTAAAAAAATGTAATAAAACGGGAATAAAACGCAGTTCAAGTGTGTGTGTGTGTGAGAGAGAGATTAATGAAGAGCGTGCACGGACAGTCCGATGATATTGATATTGAAATTGATATTTATTCAGGGAAAGCAAAGAGGACGCTGAGACAGAGAGATATTTCTGTCTGTGAATCACTAATTTGCTTACCAACAGCCAACAGCGACAGACTTCCTTCCATGCTAATTTAATTAATTATTAATTTATTAAATAGAAGAAGATATATATTAAATTAAATACTTTTATCTTTCAATAAGAGTTATTATGATTGTAAAGTAAATAGCAGTAGAAAATTAAATAATAGTTGTTGCAACAAAAAGAGAATGGAACCATGGAGGGAAATTTCCCTCCCCAATTCCATCTCTTTCTTTCTTTTTTATTTTACTCCTAATAACGTACCGTTCCCATTCGACCACTCTCTCATTTCAATTGTACCCTCCTCCTATCGACCTATCTATAGTCTGTGTCTAGCTATTAAAACAAAGTAACAAATTGGAATAAGATTCCTTCCTCTCTTTTTTTTTCTCTCTGTTTCTGCTTGTACTCTCCACTCACTCTGCAAGTATGCCCTCTCCTCTACGCAATGGAATTGGAACCAACAACATGGTGGCACATATGGCTATAGCCTCCCCCTCCCCGCTCCGCCACCACCATCACTTCATGTCCACGGTGTCCCAGCGCAAGATGCGGAGGCTCAACTACCTCGTCCTCCTCTTCCGCATCGCCGCCTTCTCCTTCTCCCTTGCCTCTGCCGTCTTCACCCTCTCAAACTCCAACTCTAATAACCATTCGAATTCAACCAGCTGGCTTAATTTTCTCTCCTTCAGGTTCCTCTTTGCCGCCAATGCCATCGTCGCTATCTATTCTCTCTTCGAGATGGCTGCTTCTCTCTGGGAGATCCTCAAGGGCGGCTCCACTCTCCTCCCCGAGTCTGCCCAGCTCTGGTTCGACTTCTCGCATGATCAGGTACAAGAGATTCATTCAACCACACTGCCCCAACATCATTGCTTTTGCTCTTAAGTCTTAACTCTTCACAGGCTCACAGCTCATATAATTATTAATTTATTACCAGGGTCAGTTCCAATAAAATACCAACAAATTATTAGTATTAACATTATCTTAATATGATACTGGTACAAAACAATTCGTCCCAGATGTTGGATCAATTTTGATGTAAGAGCCTTTTACACTTGAATTAGGATAATACCGTTTACATATGGCATGGGTCAATGCATTGAAGAAAGTTCATTAATAAATTAGATAATTTCTTTTCTTTGCATAATTAGGTTTTTGCTTACATGGCGTTGGCCGCTGGTGTAGCGGGAGCAGCTGAGGCAGGAAGGCTAAAACAAGGACCCACTTGTCAAGGAGATGGCCAATCTTTCTGCATACAAGCTGACATAAGTGTCGTGCTCGGTTTTGCAGGGTTCCTCTTTCTTGCGCTTGCAACTTTATCATCAGGATTCCGACTTATCTGTTTTCTCGCCACAGGATCTCTATTTCCCATGATGTAATTCAATTAATTTACTTTGTTAAATTGCTTGCAACTTGCATGTGTAGGCTTAGAGTAGTAGTGTAGAGTGAAATACATCACTTAACTGATTCCATCCAAATGCTGGAACTAATTTTGCTTGGTTTAAAAATTGTGCTTTTTTTTTTTCTCTCCTGGAGTGTAAAAATAGAAAGAAGGAAAAAATGGCTTCTGTCACTTATTTATGTACAAGTGATGAAGTGAAGGGAAAGCAAACAACAGGACTATGCGCTTGTAACTGTATGTTTGATAACTGGCGTTGGATGGAAAGTAGATACATTTTTTCCTTGCATCTTTGTAATTTGAGATTGTAGTAAGAATTGTACATGATTGTTTGGAGAAAGCTTTGCAGATAGAAACTTACAGATACTTTGGAACTGATTTTTTTTGGAGCTGATTCTGAGAATGAAAATAAAGTATGATCATTGTTAATGTTGTCATTCCTAGCTAGAACATGTTAGTAATTGTTTAAAGTAACAAGACAATGAAAATAATGTCGATCTTTACTATCACTATGAAACATTCTGGTACATACCAAATCGGTACAATTTTACTAAAGTTTGTGCTCATGCGGTCATGCCACGATTTGGTACTCGGAAGTTGATTCAATTTCTTATATGTTCCATATTTGTAAATACTAATTAATGGCGTGTATATTGAAAGAGAAGAGAAGAGAAGAGAAGGGAGTTGAGGTGGACAGTGCCCGGGTGTCACGGGCAATCAGGTAAAAGAAAGAAAGGCAATTAAAGGATTAAAATTAAGGAAGCAAAAGCAACCAGGCAACAAGGCCTTTCCCTACTTCTCATTCTCTCTCTGCGCAATGCCATTAATTGCTGTGTTGCCATTTGCACTTGCACTCACAGAACCTGCACTCCCCGCATTTATTGTGCAATTTGTCTAATTTTCTCTTCAGTATAGTATAGAAGACGTAGATGTTTCTTTTCTTGAAACTATTCCTCAAACTCAATCAACAATCCTAAAATAAGTTAAATACTAAATAGAAAATAGAACTCTACATGACAACCGTCGGAAGAAAAGAAGAACAATCCAAATGAGGAAAGTAATAGAAAAGAAAAGACAAGTTCTGTATCAAATGGGCTATTGGGCTTTGTAGAAATTATCCGGGCTACAGTACTGTATAGCCCATACCTACAGAAAAAAAAAGAAATATTGTACAATATGGAAATTCAGGAATGATAACTGTCATCTGTAGCTTTGTCATTCCTACCATCGTTAAATATAAAATGAACATATACAGTAAACAAGATGAATATATAGACGATTTAAGTGAACACTTACAAATAAATAAGTGTTGTCATCACTTGTTCAGAATTTTACATGCATATTCAACTTATTTTCATTGAACTTATCTGTCCGTATGTGTTTACTTAGATCCTCTATACGTTCACCTTTTTTGTTGTATATGTTCACTTTATATTTAGTGATGGCAGGGATGACAAAACTACAGATGGCAGTAATCAATTTCCATGGAAATTTATTACTGCCATTTTCAGTTTTACCATCCTTTATCATTGTTAAACAGAAAATGAACACATAAAACAGATAAGGTGAACATATACAGTGATCAAAATGAACACATACAGACAAATAAGTTCAATAAAAATAAGTTGAATGTAGATATAAAAATCTGAACAAGAGATAACAACATTTTTTGTTTTTAAGTGTTCACTTTGATCATATATATATATATATATATATATATATATATATATATATATATATATATATATATAGAGGATTGCTAAAATGCTATGCATAGCACGGATGACCTTCATGCTACGGATTCGTTCTTGCATTTCATGCTTCAAATAACCAATCCAAACCGTTCATTATCTTGTACATATTGAAATCTTATTAGAAACTAAATTTTACATTTTTTTGAATCTTTTTACTATTTTTCTCAAATTTTTTAAAATCACTATTATTGAAGGGTCCAGAATTTATTAGATTAAGTATTTTAAAAAATCTGAGAAAAATAGTAAAAAAATTCAAAAAAATATAAATTTTGGTTTCTAATGAGATTTCAATATGTAGAAGATAATAAACGGTTCGGATCGGTTGTTTGAAGCATGAAATTCAAGAACGAATCCGTAGCATGAAGGTCATCCGTGCTATGCATAGCATTTTAGCAATCCTCTATATATATATATATATATATATATATTTATCTTATCTATTTGATGTGTTCATTTTGTGTTTAACGATGATAAGAAATAACAAAATTATACATGACATTTATTATTTCTGGTATAATTATATAATTGATCTAATATAATAAAAGAGTGCAGTTTTACAAAAAGAAAAAAAAAAAGACTTTTCTAATGGTGATATCGTATGCCCTACTTTTTTTTTAATGACGTCTGATCGAACAACAACAGATCCATCATCTCCACTCGTAAATTAATGGCAAATTAATCAGACTACTCTCCAACTCCACCAGTCGCACGCGCGCCGCATCTCCTGCCCCTTGCCCCTTCAATTGAATGTTTCCACTGTCTATCTTCATTATACCTAATTTGTGACGGAAATCACCGCATTTTTTAGTTATTTATTTACACTTAATAATGGTAACAAAGAGATATTCCTATTTAATTGCGGTGTGATCACGTCTAACTAGTAACTACCCTCATGATAATTGCTATCTAAGATAAATCAAGTCGACCTAAAACGAATTCCTAAACGGGCCTGCAAATAGTGATCATTTTAAAATTCATCATCCCATCATTTTTTGAGAGTACACATTTTCTCTTTCTATTTTTAGAAGTCACGCAAATTAACTTTTCATTTTTGTCGCTCATCACATTATCCCTAGCGAACTCTCCCAACTATGTTTTTCTCTCTTCTCCACTTCAGGCTGACCTCCCACCCCATCCCTCTCTCCAACACATATTATTTTTCTAATTGTTCTAATTTTGTATGCTAATTGTACTAATTTTGTATACTAATTGTCTAAATAAAATTGTAATTGTCCCAGTTCTTAGGACAATTTGCATTATTTTTAAGACAGTTAGTATTATTGTTCGGGTAAATTTTATTCTAATTTTGTATACTAATTGTCTCAGTTTTGTATGCTAATTGTCTGGGTAAAATTTAATTGTCCTAATTTTTAGGACATTTAGTATTGTTGTTTAGGTAAAATTTAATTGTCCTAGTTTTATTATTTTTATAATATTATTATTAATTATTTCATTATTCTTATTATTAGTATTAAACAATAATAATTAGGTCAGATTTCAATCATCTGATCTAAAATCAAATGGTCCATGTTTGTATTGCATACTAAATAGGTATTCCCCTTTACTAAATCAGATAACTCAAATTCAAGGACATTTTAGTCTTTTAACATGAATATATACATGCATTAAGTTAGTTTTCCTTACTACACAATCAAATATCCATTACATAACACTAAATAAATAAGAAAAAATTAGATATATGTCACTCCAAAACTAATTCTTAGTATATTGTCACTTTAAATATCTTTCATGTTGAAAATTGCCACCCAAATACAATTCTTATACTTTTATTATAAAAATAATACAAATACGTTGCATCTCAAATATGATTTTGGTACTTCCTAAAAATGCCCTTTGTCCTTTCTTTTTCCCTACGCTACTCAGAGAGGAAGGTCTTGTGAGTTGTGACCATGGCTACAACTTTAACTAGTTATTCTGTCACTAATTTTGTGTCTCCACCATAGAATTGCCGCTCCAGTCGGCAGTCGCCACTCCGACAGTCCGTAGCTTTGATCTCACCCCTCTCTAGCATGATGAGTCATAGTCATTCAACCTCCGATCTCAAGCCATGGTAGAAGATGATCAACCGCTACACATCTCTCACCTCGCTAACCTGATGAACAAGGAGGGGCTATGAGCTTACGACTAAGTTTCTCTCGTTACTCGATAGAGTTGTCTTGTCATTCGCACATGTTTTGCTTGATTGGGCCTTCGAAAGTCTAATTTGTGCTAAATTTTATGATTTCGATCTGATTTTTGCAATTAGAATCGAAAAATTATGATTTTTTTTATTCTTTCATTTGTATTAATTTGTCCTTTCTTAAAATGTGCCTTGGGTTGCAGCAGAGAATGAAAAGGAAAAACAAAGCATGAGAGAAGAGATGGGTCGTAAGTCGTAACAGAGAAACAAAAGGAAAAATAGTGGGAAAAAGAAACAAAGGGTATTCTGGAAAAGAACAAAAGTAATTTTGAGATACTATACCTTTCTATCATTTTTATTATAAAGGGTATGAGAAAAGTATTTGGATGACAATTTTCTAAATAGAATAGATTTAGAGTGGCAATATGACAAGGATTAATTTTGGAATGACATTTTTCAAATTTTTAAATTTTAAAGTGACATGAAACTAATTTTTCCAATCAACAATTGTGCATCCTTAGCTTATGCAACTATATAACCAAATGCCTCTGAAGTAACTGAAATGTCTCTCAAGACCTATAAAAAATAAAAAATAAAAGCATTCGGTACCAATAAGAAAGTATTCCAAAATTATAGAGTACTATACCTCTATCTAATTCGATCTCAAAGATCAAATCATCTCAAGTAGTGTTTTTTAAATGTCCCAACAACCCACTGTTGAATTGTAAGAGTCACAAGTCATAACACAACTATCGTTCTAGCAGGTCGATCTTACTCTATAATTGATCTTTTTTTTAAAGATCGCTGTTTTATCCCCGAATCATTTTCTTAGTAGTGATTTATTAATTTTAAATTTTTTTTTAAGTAAATGTTTCTTGGCTTACGCAAAGAGCATCGAACAAAGTGATCTAATCTACAACAAGGGAGTAAGGGACTGGAATAAAAATAAAAAATTTCGTAAGGTATTGGTTTTAATTTGGCTGAAAAAAAAAATTGAGGGTTTTTATTTTCTTAAGTTTTTGATGTTCGGGTGCTTGTTCTATATATGCCGAGTCCACAAGAGTACAGGTTTTGAAGCACGAGTTGACCGGTGAGATTAATCAATTTGAGTATGAAGCTCAATTTAATTTAACTCAGAACAGGGAGAAAACTACGTGCATCTCCTTACTCAAAACTTGAATGCTTCACTGTTAATTTACCTCTTTTCTTTTCTTTTCTCTTTTTTAGATCTGTATTTAGGCTTTCTGTTTTTCACTTTTCTTTTCTTTTTAATTTCTTTGTAACTTTTTTCTAGTTCAATAAATTTGTTGGTATGGCAATCGCCACCTAACCTTCAAAAAATAATAATAATTAATTAACCATATTGTATTTCTACCCCAATTAACTAATGTTCTGTTTGGATAATTTGGAATAAGAGCTATTTTGGAGTAAATAGTTATTCTGTATTAATAGACAATCTAAACAATCCAGGATTAACGGCTTATTTAGAATCAGAATAAAATTAGTAAATCTGACCATATGTTAGAATAAGAAATGAGATTGTCTATTAATCCGAAAAAACTCATTATTTATTTCTTTCATCATCCAAACAAAAAAGACTTATTTTGAGAATAAGCTTATTCTTAATAATTTAGGATTAAAGATTTCAATCTTGAATAACTAATCCTACTATTAATCTCATATCATCAAACAGAGCCTAAGATAGTATTTTGTTCTTTAATTTTCCTGGCTGAGCCATACTTATATATATATAATTGCAATCTGTTTTATATATATTCAAGTACTATAAGCCTATATATAACCCAAAATAAAGGGAAGCTTAATTAAGAGAAAACTGAGCAGTTGTTGTTGGTCCCAGTATATAGTGAATTAAAGTGTGTGAGACGTCGTCACTGTGCAGGTGACACAGGTTCTGCACTCATTTGCTATTGTGAAAAGCATATACATAAATATAGTAGATACCTTGGACCCATGGTAAATTAACTGGGTTAACATTTTCCTTGCATGAAGTGAAAATGAATCTCTGGAAGCAGAGAAGCATGCAGAGCAGCAGAGGCAGACAGTAGTTGCATCCAGCTTGAGCTTGTCAGAGGAAATGCACTGCACCACCATAACGATCGAGGAATCAATGAATAAAGATTCAGGGCTCATACAATGATTGCGTATTTCTACTTGCGCAGGTGGGATATACACATGAGGATTTAGTAGCAGCACACTACGCCTGCATGTTCAGTTGTGAACATCAAATCATGCATATCATATATGCATGTTGTAGATATTTTGCGCATGCCGTCAGTGCAATATAGATATCATGCATATAGCTACAATTCAACTCAACAAAAATTACTTGTTGTCTTGTCCATGAACGAATGATGTATTAATAAGTGCTCATTCTTTCCTATGTAATTTGTCTCATGGTACAGTCGACATTCTGACAAATATGCAATGCGATGTTGACATAGATGAGCGTTACGCACTAACTTTATTGACATTTTGGATCCACAAACCTTTTCCTAGACATTACATATCGCATAAATGTGCTCCATCCATCAACCAAATCAATAGACAAAATAAGCAACTGATTCAACCAAAGAAACAAAAAAAAAAAAAAAACACTTTCTTCGAGTACTACAAAGTACCGCTGCTTTTGTACGTAGTAAATATGAGATGAGATGTTTCAGAAAGAAACTGGGAAATGATAGAGATTATATTAATTCTTTTATTAGAGAAGGATTGATTAATTTTGTGGTAGGTTATATATTTGATATAAAATCTAATTTTAATCATTGAATTATGAATTATTCATTTTTCATTAGTGAACTTAATTTCATATAGCTAGGTATCAAAATTTGTCGCTCCGCCAATATTTGTATCCAAAATATTAATGGAAGATGATAAAATTAAATGAAAAAGGTATGGATGGAGAAGTTAACCGAGTGATGACATAAACTAGAATAATTATTGGAATTAGTGAAGAAAAAAGGAAGTCAAATTTCGGACCTCATGAGAAAAAAATTATTTATTTATTATTTGAGCAAGTACGTACGTTGAAATATTATTAGAAGCCTCGGTTTACATTCATGACACTTCAGTATTAACTTATTTACGATATATATATAATTGAAATTTGCATAACACGTACGAATGAAGTTCAACGGTTTAGCTAATCATATATATTCCTTTTTTTTTATACAGTCCGGTTGACAGAAGCATTAATTAAATTAATGGGTACTTTCCAAATTTTTGGAGTTGTGTTTCCAACATGACTTTTTTTTTTAAAAAAAATAGTTCGATAACAATATGCTAACCAGCATATATTAATTTTATTAGAAAATATAAAACAAATTAAAATTAAGAAGGTAATATCAAACCAGCCTTATGCGCGCAACTCTTTCCTTCAAGTAATATCTCAATAATTTTTTGGGTTCGCTTGAGAAATTCTTTATTTATTTCATATTAATTAGCCGGTTCTCCGTATATAAGAATCCCAGAATGGACAAATACAAGAATTTGCCGTAATATATTGTTCGTATGACACCAAGCACATTGCTCCCGTTGTTATAACTGTAGTTAAATCGTGGAATATCGACGGGAAATATTGTGTATATATTTATGGTATTCTATCGTCCAATTTTTAATTAGTACTTTTTCACCAAATATTGCAGACATCAATACAAAAAATAATAATCAAAATCAATGATAATAGACATAAATATAATTTAAGAATTTTACAACATCAACATAAGAAACTAATAAAAAAAATACTATTAATAGTATAATCTTCTATATAAGCAAATTTCTCATCCCTAACTATAAGTCATTCCCTGTATCAAGTACGTACGTCGTTCTATATCCAGTACTTCATTCCATATCCAATTTAAAAAATCTACATGATTTAAGAGAAAACGAGTTAGAAAAATATAGATCTTGTTAAGCCATAACATATTTATTATGCAAAATGAGCAAAATCATAGTATTGCAAGCATAGTTGTATAAGCGAAAAGGTTAACTTACTTGAGGGAGGGACCCTTGGGGAACAAAAGAGAGAACTTATAAATTTCAATTTTCGACTCTATCATCTTGTGCTTTTTTAGGAACCCACAGAAAATTTCAATCAATTAAAGAAGTTACACATTACATTAATTGATTACAATGAACTTTAACGACTATAAGATAAATATTGAAATAAGCTAGCAAAGGTGAACTCATGAAGATGCAATATCATCTTGCAAAGAGGCATTTTTTTTCCAAATTAAGAACAACCTACGACCAAGAATTATAAATCAAATCAATCACAAAATTATGACAACGACAGAGATAGTGAACTCCAAAAATATTTTGGCAACGACATAATTCCAAAGATGGTAGATATTCTCCAATTAATTGATTAAGTTACTTGGAAGAAGGTATCAATTTATTTGAGAAATGCTAAAATCAAAACAATAACTAAAGATGTCGTCAAACCCCGATGTAATCTCAAATTTAGATGTTCACATAACCGATCTGAACAGTTCAATGTGATCTTTGCATTAAAATCTCCTTGTTGACCAAATTTTAAATTTTTTTAAGAAAAAAATTTTATTTTTTTTAAATTAAAAAAATCTCGATATAATCAGTTCAGAGCCTTCCAATAACAACAGTTCTTAATAATCCAAAAAAAATACTTAAAAAAATAAAAAAATATAAAATTTGGCTGGCATTGAGATTTCAATATAAGCACATGCATTGAGCAGTTTAATCGGATTAGTCATTTGAGCTTTTAAATTTGAAATCTAATTGGGTTTGATGAAGCGAACCGTCAAATTGATTTCACCGTAGTCAAACTCAATTTATTTAGTTTTTTTTTTTTTGATAAACTAGGTAGAGGCTACCTAGTAGAACTCAATTTATTAGTTATTTGTGACATTTATATATGTCCAAAAAAGAATTTTGTTTCAAAATTTTCGAAGTATACATATTGAGCTCGATTCTTTCTATGAATCAGAATAATATTCTAGACTTTATATAACTATTTGTACAACCAAAACACACAATTTATTTCATTATGTTTGAACTGAGAAGCAATCATTAACATGAGTTAGTGACTGTTTTGAAACATTAATTATTTAGAGTCTGAATGAGTCCAAAATGGTCACTGTTCATGATGTTCTCTTATTTGAATTAAAAATTAAATTAGCAGCTATTTTAAAAGCTCAAATTAGCTGCCAAGCTTACAAATCTAACTCATGATCTACAGGTGTCCTTGAACTCCAGCAACACAAGCTTCTTACAATTTATTTTTTCGTCAAGGCGGAAGGCAAAACTTACAAATTGACGCCATCAAACAAATTAATAATCATATCTTTTAATAGGGTTTGATAGGAGTTTAAAAATAAGCTTAAATTTAAGTACGAAAAGAAAAGCAGCACAGCATCACAGATCTTAAAAGAGGTTATACTGGGTATTTTAATAAAAGTGAAAACACAGGCAGGACGTTTTAGAAGTGTTTATAATTAAGGTTCCCCTGATGACACGCCAAAATTTGAATGTTGCATCAGAACCCACTTTCTTTTCTTTTGAATTCTTTGGTGCAAAGAGACGGCGACCTGACAAAAGAGAGGTTTTGGGTTTTGGCCTTTTAATAAGTAGGTGGTTGTGCGCAGTGCGCTCCATGCTAAGAAAGCAGTAATTAATTCTTAATATTGGGATAGATCTCTATCTAGCATTAGTACGTAGTGTTGATTCTCCAAATCCTTGAATATTCCATCCGATAGTAATTAACCTCTTATATGCAATATATATAAGTCGGTACCGGTTATACGCACTCTTATGTATATGTGTGACCCTTACCGCTCTGAAGAGCTTATAGTTTGATTTTTTAGAGGGAGAGAAGAGGCGCGTCATGTGCATGCATATGTATTACTTACCACAAGCTTTTCAGTGGAATTCCTATGATGAAAATCACTTAATTAAAGTAACCTTCTTCAAAAATCCATCTCAAGTACACGTACGTACCTCCACCCCGCACCCCATTATTATATTTTTTTTCCTTTTCTTCTGATATTATGAAAATATATATGCATTGAGCAACAAGTAAATAGACCGGAAGATATTAGATGATTTTTCGAAAATCTAGAAAAAGGCGCGCCGATTAATTTGTTGTTTTGTGATTCACAAAATAATTGAAAATTATAAACATAATTTTCTCTAATTAATCAACGACCACTTGATAAATCAATAAACTACATGTGCCAAAGTTTATGATTTTCTATTGGGGATTTTCTGCAGGTCCACTTTGGTAATTAATTGAGCAGCCTACCCAAGACCATCACTTGCATACGTTAACAACGGCCTCAAATTTTCGAAAAATAAAAAATGTGACAATTAATCTTCTTATGTTTATTTTATATACTCATACACAGTTTTAATTGAAGAAAATAGAAATAAACTAAGCGTGCAGGGGAAACAACCTCACCATATCTACCAAAATATTAATTATTAATTACGCACTATACACTATGACAAGCTCATTAATTAAGATTAATTCAAGAGCAGCGACCATTGATCAGCTTCTTTACCTAGTCCAATACGGCGCTGCTTTCAAATTTCTGCCACTTACATTAGGAAAAGAGAGGGAAAAGAAAGCATATACAGGGAGAGAAAGCTGATTTAGCAAACAAAATTGACGAGTACCTAATATTTTGAAATAAATTTAATTTATCAATGTCCCGATATAGTTAGGTCAAACCATAACGTGTATATATGAATGTACCCTACCAAATACCTTCTAAAGTTCTAATCCTCTATATTATACACTCTCCTACATTCCATGCAGATCTCACTAGTCAGTTCTCACATAACTCTTTTAAAGAAGATTAATTGTTTGTCAACATGAGTCAAACTATTTCACATTCACAAGTGTCGCCACCGCCACCATCACTGCCACCGCCACCTTCTCCGGTAACAGATATAAACGAATCAATTAAAGAGGCACCTATGTTTTTAACTTCTAACCGCACCGTCTCATATTGGTGGTCCTGCATGAGCCCAGCCCTCCGCACCGCACTTGCATGCATCATAGTCGGTGTGGCCTCAATACATGGACCGGACACAGTTCGCCGCCATGTGACCTTTCCAGCCTTCTCCTATGTTGTTTCAATAATGCTTGTTGGTGAGGCGACCCTTGGCGATGCACTGCATGGCACCATGTCTGCAATATACGGGACAGTGCTAGGCATCATCCCTGCTATGATAACCTTATATTTTGTCAAGGCAGTCGGCATACCAATTGCTACTACAACAGCAACGGTGTTTGTGATGGCATTTGTTGTGTCATGGACCCGGCCCAGCGACTCAATAGCCAAGCGCATTGCACTAGGACAGACTGTGCTGATCTTTGCGACAAACTTTGGACATGATGAAGTAGTGGATCAAGGACGTGTCAGAGGTAGCATCATGAAGCCAGCTCATGTAGCCGCCAGCACAGTTCTTGGTGTGGCAGCCGCCATTCTAGCTCTGGTGTTTCCTTATCCAAGACTTGCATTAAATGAAGTAAGATTACCAGAAATATTTGCGTACGTGCATGTTATAATTGGGTAGCTAGAGTAGATTAATGATTTACGATGCTAGATTGGATTGACGTTATATATATATTCTTGTTATATTTCACTTTACATATTGCTTTTTTCCGATGTGCAGGTGAGCCAAAAGAAAAAATTGTACATTGAAATGGCCATGGAGAGAATAGGAGTATTAGTGGATGGATTTTGTGCAGAGAACACATCAAGCATGGCAGTTTTCATTTCTCAAGCCAAGAGCTATGGTGCAGCAAGCACCAAACTTCTCCACCACATCAAAACAAAACAAGTAAGATCTCAATGTGCATATGATTTACATCACATGTATTATTTCCAATTAAAGAGTAATTAATATGGATTGTTCATTACCTATATCTAGTAATTAGTGTCACAAAAACAAAAACAGTACTTAATAACAAATTAACAACCACCAATAGTTTGATCGCACCAATTGTCATGAACAATGTCGCGACCACAAAAATCAAGTTTTGCTTGTACTAAGTATGAATATATTATGTAAAGATCTGAATTTCGTACATGCAAAGACCAATATAAATATTATATATACATGGTTTTCGCGCAAAATTAAATCTATTAGATTGAGTGACAAACAGTCACAAATTCGGGATGCTAATTTAGAATGAGGCACAATATATATTTTAAAGTTGTGCTAAGTTAAATATCACAGTAGTTAAGCTCAGAACACAAATAGAATTTATACTCTATTTTTATACCTAAAAAGCTACTAATTTGAGGTTAGTTTTTTTAATTAAATCTAGACAAAATTATATATATAGACTTGCTCTTTGTCTAGGCCCGCCTACGATGACAAACTTCATTTTATGTGCATGAACTGGGATGAGTGCCAATATCTAAAAGACTATACTATTATATATATATATATATATATATATGTGTGTGTGTGTATGTGTGTGTGTGTGTGTAATTTATGGAAGCAAATTAGAATATATACAGAATATGCAATGCTAATAATTTTCTAATAAAAACCACCTAATTTTAGACGCTTAAATCTTGTGGGTTAACCTCCACTTTTGTTTTCTTTTCAAGTAGTAGTATTTAATTTTATCACAAACGTAACTTTCATTTTGTTCTGGGAAATTTAAGTAGAATCTAGTTATTTTTAATTTAATGTGACAGCATATATAGGTTGAAAAGATATTGCATGAACGATGATTCCAGAATGCGCGAATATAAAATTATTAGAATGTCGCATGTACTAATTAATTAATTTAAAGTTACCATCCAG
>JAMFTS010005115.1:0-29201 GCA_028095005.1 Rhynchospora pubera | reverse complement strand
TCCAGATAGAACAACAATTCTCGTCACCTACATTAAGCATAGCAATTTTAGATTTCTTTTTCGAACAAATAACTAAAAGAATAATAACATAATTAGTACTCATTGGCAGAAGATGCTTTTTTAACTTGTGAAAGAGACCCTTTTGAAATGGACAACTATGAAACATATGCTACCTTTTGTCTAAAGAACTTTCCCCAGGACAATTTCTTTTCCATTGACGGATGAGAGAAACAAATAATTGAAGAACTGAAAAATCTAAGTGGTTAGTATGATGAGTTCATTGAACCCTGGGCAGCATTAACTTGCCATTTTTCCCTCTGTGTCTACTTAGTTTAATACAATGGTCCATTTTGCACATCGGGCACACATGTATGGTTTGCAGATGATGCTAATGAATGTGGGGGGAGGCAGTCCACTTTTCTTTATCCTCTCAATCTTTTTTCAGAAAATGCAAGTAACACATGAAAAAATACAAAACTCTTGGTTGATGGAATGCAAGAGAAGAGGTAAAGTATGTTCTTACTGGTCAAATTGAAATTTTCCTCAGAGTCATCATCATCTGACATGCTAAATCTTCTATGCCCAGATGATGACGCTGCCAATGGGAGATATGGGTGGAAGGACATCCCGTTAACTGTATCTAAAAAAGACAGGAGAAGCAGGAGGGAGTCAGGGGCATTAACAAAAAAAAAAAAAATTTGTGTTCCAAAATATATATATATTTTTTTTTTGTGAAAAGAACCGTGGTCTCATAGTACCCTAATACCATAGAAGTCAAAAATGAAAATAGAACATCCAGGCTTTGGACAAATCGCCACTGACAATCAGCATTCTTGAGATACTAGCAGCAAGCACCCAATTGTTGGCTTTGTAATATAAGGCATAATTATTTGAAAATGAAGTCTATCTCCAAACCTCTACTAAGCTATTTCTTTCAAAGGCCAAATTAACTAAAATTCAAGCAGAGTGGACTTGAATGTTGGCTTCCAAATGCATGAATTTGCATAAAATTTGTTGAGCCATTATGGAAAATTAGGGATTGAGTTAACTCATTTCTTTCTGCTTAGAACATGTATTACTGATCAGGGATCGGTTGCAACAATTCAAAGATGACCGGTGCAGTTTCAAATATGATAAATATTGGGTGTTACAAATTCTGGTAAAATATTGGAAAACATTTGCAAAATTTAGATTTGGAAAATTACCAGCAGCAGCTTGGAAGCCTGAGACCCACTGGCCACTTTGAAGATCATATATGTGGACTAGACCATCCTGTTGTTATACGATACCAAACTTTTTATTAAAAAAAAAAGGTGAAACAAAATAGGAAACACATTCAGCATAAAGGTAATGCTTGTACCTGACCACCAGTGCCTAGGTATCTCCCAGAAGGCTCCATATCGAATGATATTCTCTGATTTGTATTTTCTGATGATCTATACAACCTACACAACACATATTCCTGAGATTATTTAAGATGCAATCTAGTATTCACTAAAATATGACATAAGCAACGGAAAAAAAGAAGGAATTCAGACTTACTTATAGAGAATTGACACTGTATTTCGAATATCCCAACAAAGTATATATGGATCCTATATAAGGAAAATAAATGTCATGTCTTTATCAGATTCTTAAGGTCAATTGCCTTAAATTATCCCAAATACATCATTAAAAAGTAAAAAAGAACTACAAAGTACCTTTCGTCCTCCAGTATATAGATAGTTTCCATCTTTTGAGAAAAGAACCTGACAATGCACATTAGTAAGCACAGTTCCAATTTTTATCAAGAGAACTAATAAAATACTTTATAAGGATTACATTATTACATCCAGAAGTTAAGTATCATACCTGTGTGACTCCACCTTCTTGGCCATATAGTACATATAAAGGCTCCATGGTGTCCTCTGCATAAACAGTAGTTGTCTGGTTGTATGAACCCAGTGCAAACATACTACTCTGAGCCTGGGCAGGCGTGAAGCAGATTGACGAAACTAAACCTATAAGGTAGAACAATTATCTGTTATCACTTCTTGATTTGAAAATTAGGCTGCCATCACAACAGCATAAAATGTACACACCTGCTGATGTGCCATCACCTTTAGCCAAAGGATATTCTGCATACTCTCTACCAGGACGATGCACATCAAATACTCTCATAACTTTGTTGTATCCAGCAAAAAGTCTAGCAAGCAAAAAAGACAGGCACTCAGTATTAAAGCAATGAAACAACAAATGTAAAAATAATTGGAAGAAAAAGGAATTCAAGAGGTACTTAGTTGCAGAAGAGTTGAAAGAAACAGAAAGTGCTGCAGTTATCTCATCCATAGCATCATACGCCCTGTAGGTACACCTGAGCTGCATTATCATAATTCATCGAGAAAGAACTGATAATCTGACGCAAATAATAATCATTCAACAGATGCTGAAGATAAGGGATCTCAACAGACCTGACCAGTAACACAATCCCAAAGATGTATAGGATGATCTCGGGTAGTGCTTGCAAAGACACAAGTTGTCGGGTCTGCATATTATTTAGTAATTAGTAATGTATTGTATGTTCTAAAGTAGAGACACGCTTAAACAAAATTAAGAGGTGATACATTTGGATAAGATCATACCTGGTGCGTGCATATATGGGTACCAACAGTAGTCATACACAGATTCACCCTCATTTACCATAAGACCAGCACCATAGGAATCAGAAGAAGCAGCTGAAGTGTGCTCTGTGGTACAAGCATCCTCAGGTCTAGCCTTAGCAGAGGATTAAATGCAACGACATTTTATTCAAGAAGGAACTAAAGGAAGGAATAAACTACCAACTTCCTTAGCATGGTATACCCAATGTAAATTTGAATGTATCCTCACAAGAACACAGAAGCTTTTATATATTTCTGGTTGAAATTAGCCAGTTTTAACACCCAATTGTCGAGCCGAGTTTATCTAAGCAAACAATAACGCACTGCCCTTGACTCTCTCCACTAACCAGTCAAATGTATCTAAATATATAACTTATCTATACTTCAAAGTCAGAGACTGAATTATATACCCGCAAGGCTTAAATTAGATCAATTTGTCTAGGGAACTAATAGAGTCAGACGAAAATGACAGATATGCACTTTAATATATATATTTTTTTTTGTGTATTGCAGAACAAAGCAAACATGAATAAAAATCCCAAAATTTTGGGCGTGATTTTGCTAATATAACAAACGGTAGAGTTCTATCAGCAAAACCCAAAGAAGGAAAATTGACAAAAAAAATGAAAAAAAAAAAGAAAAAGAAAAGGGTAAGACACTGACAGGTAGAAGAGGCGGAGAGAGTTATCATCAGAGCAGGTGAGGAAGCAAGATCCATCAGGCGACCACTTTACTCCTTTGAGAAAATTGTTGTTGTTCTTGTTGGGCCCACTGTTCCGGAACTGATCTGCGAAATGGTAGAGACGGACAGGCGCCGCGCCAAACCAAAATTGCGACTCTTGTGTTACCGCCGCGCTCTCCTCGCCTCCAGTTTCCTTTTCATCTATTGCTACTTCTTCTGGCTTCTCCTCCATTGCCTCTGGCTAAAACCATAAACCCCAGCTTCCTCCCAAAACTGAGCGAGAGAAGAGTACAAATGGAACACTGCTTTCAGGCTTCAGACCCCAAAAAATTAAAAATAATATTAAAATATTCACAAATTTCGAAAATATTACTAAAATAATATAAATTATATAAATAGTATCATAATATCGTTCTTTCCAAATTCGTATAGATCTCCTCGCAAGCTTTCCGATTGAGGTCATTCGCCCCAAACGGACGTTTCTATAAAAAAATCATGCATGTTTGAAATTTTTAATGTTCAAAATTGTGGATTGTGTTAGAAATAAATAATGACACATAACACAATCCATGTATTTATTTCATTGGGTCATGTCATGTGTTATGTTTTAATAACATACACATATGCAATTAAGTCGGTAAATCCTTACCTATGATTTGTAGAACTTATCATCACTTAACTTGAATACTAATCTTATACGATAATTAATGTTCCTTGTTAATTACCAAGATTATGGACAATTTAGATTTATTATTGTCATTCTAATAAATGATCCACAAAGATTCACAATTCAGATCCTCAACCTGAATGATCTATCAATAATAAATCTTAGGAACAAATGATCAAATATCATCAATAACATAAATTAATGTTTAAGTTATTAAACTATTGACTTCTAGGACATAACTCCAACACTTTTATCATACTATCATATCAAGTAGACCAAACATTAAGAAATTTGCAACTCAATGAATTTTGAGAAATTCTTTTTAAAACCAACACAAAAAGAAAATTTAAAAATCTTGCGTTGATTAACGGGTTTACCTCATATAAGTCCAAAACAACTAGTACTTGCATTTTAGAAATTATAGTAAAATCCACGTACGATATTAAATTTTTTTTATTTAAAATCTTAAATTTAGTACAAATTAGATTTGTATATCGAACAGTTTTATTATCACTGTAAAAATAAAGTCATTCAAAATTGAACTCAAAAATCAAGCAAACAAAAATTCAAACAAAATTTCAAAGTACTCAAGAAATGAAAACATCAGGTATAACATGATATGCATACCTAGCTCTGATACCATTTCAAATTTACAAACTCTGGCCCTAGGGCATATTTGGTTAGCTTCTTTAAACTTCTTTAGCGTGAAATAAGGAGTTATTCCTCATATTTCCTACCAAACAAAAAAAAATGTAGTTTAAACAAGGAAGAAGCTTCTTTAACATATAACACTGAAGGGGCTGTTTGGATGTGTTGGAAATTTGGGAAATTTCCAATTCCTAGGCATAAATATTTATTATAAACAATTCAAACTCTTCACAAAATTACACACTTCCCAATAAATTTATGCCTAGGAATAAGAAATTCCCCAAATTTCTCAAATTCCTAGCGGTCCAAACGGCCCCTGAATGTGGTGGAATGAATTGTCTGTAGGATCCACATAAGGAATAGTAATTTGAAGCTATTTTTCTTTCATCTGTTGTCATTACTGCCCCCAACTACCAATATCTTTCTTTTTTTGTATTGCGCACTGCCATTACCACCCCCAGTAATTAAAAACTAGCATTTTTTTTAATATGTTTGGTGTTTAAGATTGTTTGATTTGAAGAGTACTATGTTTATTTTAGTTGATTTGATTTTTATATTTTTTGGATTTGGATATAGCACTGTGTTTGTAATATTGTACTAAGCTTGTTTGATTTGAAGATTTTTATGTATTCCCATCTTGTATACTTGTAAGATTTGTTTGATTTGTAATTTTCTCATCAATTCTCATTGTTAATTGGCTGTACAAGTACAACCATAAATTGTTCAGCACAATTATTTGTCATAACAAAAAGGCTACTATTGTATTTTCACATTTCAGCTTCAAATAATTTTTTTGTTCTTTTTATATTCTTCAATGTGCATAGCCAAACACAAATAAGTTCTTTCCTCCTTAATATGACATAACATGTCATAAGTTCTTCCTCTTAACTTCTTTTTCTTAAATTCTTCCTTTACCAAACGCCACCTTAAGTTGTTTCTTAAGTTAAAAATTTATAACTAGTTAAGTAATCTTACTCCACCAAAGTTAAAATGTGTTTGGTATGAATTTAAGAATTAGTAATAGATAAGATATTAATTTTCTATTAATTTATGAATTGCTAATTATAAAAAGACCAAAATACCCACGTATAATTTCTGCTAAAGGACATTGTTCTTGCCTTCTTCAAACCTCCTTCTCCCTCCGCCTATCAACGCACCTTCTACCCTTCTCCAATCTCGCCTTCTCGTCTCTCCCTCCATTCACTCCTCGCCCTCCTTGTTGTCGGCTCAACCGGCCCCATTCATGAGCAGCTCCTCTCGTTCCTTGGCTCTCCTCTTACATCTGATTTGTCTAAATGAGGTTTTATCTTCTCTCATGCATCAAACTTTCAACGATTTGCTTTTGCTCTCCTGGCTATTTATTTTTTTATGTTAATTTTCTTTTTTTTCTCCAAATTTTACCTTTAATTTTGGCATCTTTGCTAATAATATTGAGTTTTTCTAGCATGGTTTGTTTTGTGTTCCATTAAAAAATGAATATCTAATTGAAAAGCCACAAATTTCTTATGTTTTCCGTTTTCGTTTTCTTGGAAAAAAAAGCTCACGGAAATCTTATTTAGGCTTTAATGCTGGTTTGTACTAACATAATATTTTAATCTAACAAACATAATATGAAAACTAAAAAGATGTACCAAGTCTGAAATACATATTTTTGAAATAAATCACTACAATTTAATTCCAAATAAATCTTCAAAGTATAGATATTAAAACTAGTTTACACGTCATCTTTGGCTCTATAAAGAACTGTAATGATTTAAAAAGCTGTAATACTGGGTGTAAAACTGCTATATAAGAATAGAAAGAATTCATTAGATCAAGTCAAATTTTGCATGGTTCTATTAGTGAAGCAAACCTCAGTACAATGAGTGTACATGCCAAAAAGAAAAAGAAAAAAAAAATTTATTTAGAACTATTTATTAATAGTAGCAATGGTTCAATAATAGACTGATATGGACTAACAAACATGCTATTTCTAAACATTAAAATTAGATAACATCCCCAATGGTACAAGATGTTGGATGCCCCATCTTAATTGTTGTAGGAGTTCTTCACAACCTGGTGCATTGTCTTTAGTTAAGCGTTTTATTATCTTGTACTTTCACCTTTTTTTTTGTTACCATCGTTCATTTTATTTCTTTGTTAGTGGGTTCAAGGATTTTTTGGGGTAATTGCTTTGCTGATACGTAATATTTACCAGTAGTACAAGGTTCTTTGTATTTGGATGGATTAGACCTTATGAAGCAGGTGATTGTAATGGTTTTTTATGTTTTAATGAAATTTTGCCCTAAGGGCGTTCATCAAAAAACAAAAAGGTACAAGATGATACCGACAACCTATTGAGCACTTAACTTATGTGGTAAATATTTGGAATGAAGAGTAAAGAGTAACAAATGACTTTATTTATTTATTTATCAGGGATTCATCCTATTAATTATTTTTCTTCTTCCTTCTTTATATCTGCTATATGTTGACAAAATGGACCAACTTTTCAGCCACCCTTGCATTTTTAATAATCATTATAGTTCAAGGCAATTTGCGACAGTCTTTGTTTCATTTTAAATTAGTTGTTTGCATGTAATTAATCATCTTTTCTCATCTAGAAAATTTAAGTAGCAAAAAATTCATAGCGAAGTTAGATCTAAAATTAAAAATAAAATTAGATATCTGATTCAACGCTGGAATGATGCAATTTGATAAATTGCTTGAGAAAGACAAGGAATCACATGTATCGACTGGGCTAGGAAATTTTTTTGAAATTGAGACCTTATTGCTATTATCAAAGCACGAGAGAGAATGAGAGCTGATTTAGGGGAAAAATCACTAAAATATCAAACAAATAAACCTAAAATCAGGGAAAAGAAATAAAGGATACCTGGTTCAGCGCTGAGAGAAATTGCTAGAAGAAGGGTCGGCTAGTTACGTAAGGGTGCGTTTGGATAGGCGTGGGAAGAAGGGAAGAAGGGAAGAAGTGGGAAGAAGTATTGGGAAGTGTGTAACTTTGTGAAGAGTTTGGATTGTTTATAATTTTTTTTCTTCCCATCTTCCTTCTTCCTCTTCTTCTTCTCTCATCCAAACGCACCCTAAGTGAAGAGGAATGATCGTAGGTTTTTATAGGGATCAATTTTCTATTTTAATTGACTATTCATCGACGATTTTGTTAAAATTGGGAGCTTAGAAGAGGAAATTTTCTCTTCTGAAGAGAGAAGTAGATTAGTAGTGCCATTAGGAAAAAGTAGTAACATTTTTTTCTGGACGACCGACGAAAAAAAAATAGAAGCGGACGAGGGCAAATACGTAATTGAGATGAGGAGTCCGTTTTTTCTTAACTTAAGACACCTCTGAAAATGTCTGAATTTAAGATGCCACATCAAATATTTAAGAATCCACATCAGATTAAAACTACATCCTAATCATACTAATTAACATGGCCTCTGTTGTTAGAGATATTTCCTAGAAACCAATCATATTATGGCTACTTCTATAGTTTATGTTATTGATGATATTTGATCATTTGTTTCTGAATTTAGACAATTCATTCAGGTTGAGGATCTGAATTGTGGATCACTGTAGTTCATTTATGATTAAATGACAATAATAAATCGAAATTGTCCATAGTCTTGATAATTAACAAGGGACATTAATTATCAGAGAAGACTAGTACACAAGTTAAGTGATGATTGAGTTCTACAAATCATAAGTAAGGAGTTACTAACTTAATTGTATATGTATATGTTACTGAAACATAGTACAGGACATGACCCAATGAAATAAATATATGGATTGTGTTACGTGTCATTATTTATTTCATAATGTTTTGATTCTGAGTTTGAGATGGTTCAGTTTCTCCACATTAGGATAGGTTCAATAAATATCGTCTAACGCTGATTCCTAATAAAGACTGTTATACAGACTTTATTTATGTTCTCTTGAATTGTGCGGGGAGAAACTAGTCATCAAGATAATCGTATGTCCCTCGTTAGTACACCTAACGAGTGATGATATCTACTGGACCCCTTGATGGAATGGATTGCTTGCTAGAAACTTATGCAATTATCTCTAGATCAAGAAACGTATAATTTGCAAGAATGACACGTTCTTATCTTGGATTATACAAGGATATCATGTGACATAAAAATCAAAACAATAAGATATTATTTTCTTATGCAAGACTGAAGTACTTTATTGGTACAATATTTATTTATGTGAATTGGGAATCATAACGTGTTCCTAGATACCGCTTATGATTATTGGAAATAAATAGTGATTTATTTTCCATGGCCAACATAGCATAAATCCTCGAAGGGTCACACAAATAGAACTTTAACCATACAGTGCATTATTTATTTGTTCACAGCAATAAGTACAGTGAAAATATGATGGTTTGATTAATTAATTATATGCCATTGTGAACCGTTATAATTAATTAAATCAAAGGGATCATATAGAAATATTTTAATATACATGCTAATCCTACAATAATTATTAATGAGTTAATAATTATTCTTGTTTAACAATATTTAATATAGTTGTGAGAATTATATTAAATAAGTGGCCTAATTTATCAAGTCTAATTGAGCCGAATGGAATGCAATTAAAAAGGCCATTAAATATAAGATCTAATATGTTAAATGGAAGCTTAATTAATTGGATTAATTAGTCCATTTAAGCCCATTAGAGGCCGGCCACTTTGTGACATAAGTGTAATTAGTTACACTTAGGGAATGGTGTATTAAAAAGAAGAAAATTTCGGCAACAAAATAACCTAAGAAAATTTTTGTTTCTTTTTCAATTCCTTGGCCACCGCCCTAAACAAAGGCAGAAAAGAAAAATCATTTTTTTCTTCTTTCTTGCATTCTCTCTTGCATCTTATAGTGTAAGAGAAGATTATTGTGTGCATTCTGTATCTATGTGTGCATTATTGTCCGTTATGTCTATTTTCTGTCACAATTCTTTAAAGAGTATCTTTTATTTGAGGAAAAAGAAACCGAAAATGTTTGTTCGAATTGTTGTATTTAGTCAGTACCAATAGAGCAGTCAAACTACAAATTTATTTTTAATAACTATTATTTTAGGTCCATTAGCGCCATCTTATGACATTAAATGAAGGATGCTCATCTATACTAGATATGAAAGTCATAACCACGCTGCACTGTATTATTGATTTAAAAATAATCCAAGTTATTTCGTCAAATTTGTCAAAATTTCTGATGTAAAATATAAAAAATCACTTAATTAAACAAGTTGATTAATTGGAATAGAAGAGAGGATTAGCCTTGTTCTAGGTGTGCTAGCACACACTATTAGAACTTGGTTAAACTTCTAGGTGGATTCGAGATGGTTGCCGACAACTTGGTGGTGGAGACGAGCACGCCACCGACTCCAAAGCAAAGGATTCGAACCTTCTAGTTACGATACTAGAAGAGGTAACCTTCTATACTTCTTGCTTTAAGTGTTAAATCGTTTGTTTGACTAGATTCGTTATTTGCAATTGTTAAATGCTTATTAATCGTTAATAAAAAATTAAAATTGTATAAAAATATGAGTTCCTTACATCTGTCATTAATATGCATATTCTAGCTCTGATACCATTTCAATTATAGAAAGTATAATTATATATATATATATGGATATGTGACAAAGATGAATATGATCAGTACGATGCACGCTAAACATAAGAACTTCCGTGCTCTTTTCAGATTATCTTAGGGTATATTTGGCAGTGACCCCATGTACATGGAATTAGCAATTCGAATAACGCACATGGGTTTTTTTCTCCCCGCTCTAATTTGGTTCCTCTTTTTCTGATGTGTGATAAGCTAATATCCAAAAGTGTCCTAAATTAACCGCAAGCATACGGTAAATCGTTGGTACAATTGGGGTCGAATCCACAAGGACGGATATACAAGTACCGGACTTACAATTTCACAAAGTCTAGATTTAGCAATTTCAGGGGGAGACTAACAAACTTAATGCAACAATTACTAAAAGTAAAGACTAACAATTTAGCTTAACAAGTACTAGAATCAAAGGATAACAACAAACAAGAAAGAAACAAGTTGTTTTTGTTGGTAATTTGGTTGCAATTTGGTATAAAAATGTTCTAGGGGTTCAGTTTCAACCTTGGTTAGGCCATGGGCTGTCAATGCTTCTCACTCTCGTGACCAAACATTGACAAGTGCAGGCCAGAGAGCCCTGTGCGACCGCACAGCCCATGGTTAGTGCTGGATTGATGCAATACATTGGTTTCTAACTTGTATGGGACAGGTCTAGCCGTTCCTAAACTCTTGAACCTCAACTGTCGTCATGTTGGTCACAATATTTGGTGCGGAACCTAGCCTAAAGTCCCCATTAGGTACATTAAACCTCAACTCTCGTTATGTTGGCTTAACCATCCTAAGTCTATTTGTTGGTTCACAAAGATATCTACTAGACTCTCGCCTAAGTAGAAACTTGTCCCTTTTGAGACTTAAGTTGGTCATCTCTCGGCTCCTAACCTACCTTGATTACCTACTTGGTTCAATTAAACAATCTACACCTTTAGCCAAAGTTAGGTATGACCATTCACCTAAAAGGAGGGTCAATTGAGCAATTAAACACAAACAAGCAACTTCATTCAATAACCAAGTAAATTGTACACAAGAGAAATCAAGTACTACATCAATTCAACAAACTTAACCTTGGTCTCCACAAATTCCCTAGAACATATCTAAATCTAGCCTAACATAATGGTAAAACAAGTAAAGAAAGCAAATGAATGCAAAGATACAATCTCCATGCTAAAACCAAATCAAAAGGAAAGTCAAGACGCCCATTCTCAAGCCCAATCGACTTCTGGACCAGCAAAGGAGATGCTTGGGTGGAATGATGAGGTGTAGGAGATGAGATCCGAGGCGGCAGAGGAGCTGTGCGGTCGCACGGGAGGTCGAATGGTGGGAAATGGGTTTGGTCTTCGCTGCGGCGCCGCCTTGGATTGAGGTGGAAAGAAAGATGCCCTAGACGAGGCGAATGCAGCGCCTTATATAGGGGTTTGGTAGGGTTTGGAGTCCTGTGCGGTCGCACCAGAGTCGCTGGACCATGGTTGAGTCAGATTCGCACGCAACGAGCCCGAATTGAGTTGGTGAGGTCGCACCACTTCGCTGTGCGGTCACACAGGATTCTCTGGACCACAATTCGTGCGTCGTTTCTGTTAGTTAACTGCTCAATTTTAATTTTGTGACTAATTACCCTTAATTAATCCAATTAAACAAAGAACAAGAGAGGATCTAGTGCAAAAGCTCATTCAACACAAAAGATAGGTGGAATATTGTACCTCCCGCGAAATCGTATTCGCAGGGCTCGACCAAGGCATGGGAATCGATGGCGTGCCTTCTCCACCGTCTCCACCACGTCTAGTAGCCACCCTCGAGTCCACCAAGGAGGATTAATCACGTTCTACAAGGTACGTGCTAGCATACCCAAAGAACAAGCCTAATTCTTATGGTTTTCTCTCTTGCATCAATCAACAACCTTGATTTAGTGGAGAGAAAATAGCTCAACACATGAGCAAAAGAGAGAAAGAGAGGATGAAAGTGGCGGCCTCCATGGGAGGAATGAGATGAGAGAGAAAAACTAGGTGGAGGCTCTACGTTACGGAGACTCTCGTAATGCGATTCTCGTTTATGTATGTGACTAAGCGGTTATATATAACATGAAAGTCAAATATTTTATGTCAAGTCTTACACATCCTATTTGTCATTCAAAGATTGTTTATCTATTTCAAGCAAATTCAATCAAGATGCATGAAATCATATAAACAAATCCATAATAAAAGATCTTGTCTTTTACAAAACATAATCATCCATCATGGAATATGAAATGGAGATATTTTTTAGAGGTTTTAGAATTAAGGTATGCAACCTTCAATTCCTAAACAAACTCTTAATAAAGATAACTCTACGTATTCAATGGTAATGACTTAGACGAACAAGTCATTTCATATACGGAGTTTACTTTATATCTCTCAATATTTCTCTTATTCTTCATTGCTAACACATTTCGTTAAATGCGAGCATATGAACTAGTATCAAGTTACTAGTGTAAATTAGAGATAGTGAGATAATTTGAACGACAAATACTTTTTAGGATTAGAACATTACAATCATGGTATTTCAGACAACATTTCAAATGCCTCCAATAAATGACAAATGAAATAACTCATGCGATACATAATCACAATAAAGTGTCTCGAAATTTCAACTCATACCTTGGTTAAGTATTTCTTGAATACTTAACCAATTACCTTTTTGCATCAACAAGTGTGCGAAGAAGGTAACATTATATCCTTTATAATTCCAAAGAGATCGTATGACAATATCAATAATCCTTGATATCGGAGATCAATATCTCTAGTTATCAATTAGCTACTTAAATCTTTCGATTTGTAAGCCAATGAAACGTTCATGTATCCTTTTATAAAAGAAGAATCTCTTTGTCAACTCATACTCTTTATACTCGATCATAAATGATGGAGTTAATATCTACTTTCTCCAAGAACACTTTCTTGAGTAAGTGGATGAGAGCGTACGAGTTAAATTTAGTCCATATGAATTCTCTAATTCAAAGATCTAGAAATTTCAAATGAGGATATTAGCCATACGCTTTATTGAATAACTTTTCGCCAAAAGTCAATCAATCATCGCGTTGCTACGTTCGGGTAGTTTGAGGAAAGTTTTTGGGAATTGACATACTCAAATTTCTCTTCACTAAGATCGTGTCTTAGGAATCGGTATTACTTCTTTAAATAAATACTTTTAGAAATGAGTTTGTTAATTTTCAAAGATTGATCGCAACAAAATTAACAATTTTAACATCTATAACAAAATCAATTTAAGGTCATTTAGTTTATGCAATTGTTTTATTTATAACAAATAAAACTCCCACTACATTTATTTAATGTCCCAAATGTAGTTGGCTTTCCAAGATCCCGGTTTTCATCAAGTAGAGTCTGCTATGGCACGTCACCCTACTTAATTAGACAAGGTAGGTTCTCCAACCAATCATATCGTTCCATATGATTCTTGGTTTGTGAATATCTAAGTATATTTACAAACTTCGCCCCGATGTCCAAACTCTAGTTGGGTCCATCGAAAAGTAACCTCTCATTATTTGCTCCTTGCAAATCTTAGCTATTTGCACCCCGACTACCGAATTGGCAACCATGACGTCTGCTTGGGCGGACCGCGCCATGAGTGACAATCGGCGTGAAGGGGATAGAGAGAAGGAGGGCGATTTAACTTATTCGTTTTTAGTTTTGGGACTAACAAATCATATGACACTTGTTTGGTGGTCGTGTAAGCATACACCCAGCCTATGACAATTCATAGCAATCACAAGCAATCACATATAAGCATCTCATCCATAGTTGTGGGTTTGTATGGTTCCCGCTTGCATTAGTTTCGCCGCATCGTCCATGAAGCAAAACTAATCTAATCACTGTCCCTCCCACTAAATTCTATACGGATCTAAATCCTATATAAAATAAAGGAACAAAAATACATGTGAAAATATCCTATTCCCATTCTAGCCTTAGGGGCATGCAAGCAGATGGTGATTTTCTTGCTTTAGAATTATACCCTATTTTACTCAAATTTGTATCGCAAGCGTACGATAATCGTCTAAGTATTTAGGGGTCGAACCACAAGGACGGATATTAGATAACTAAGTTTCAATTTTACTTAATCTACTAAACTAGAGGTTTGCAAGATTGTTGAGTTTGGTGTCAAGATTAACAACTTAATTAAGTAAATATTAAATAAAACAGAATACAGTAAAGATGGATTAATTTGCTAATTGGAAGTTAGGGGCTTAAGGCATGCTAATTCTTTCAGTTTATTCCAGTCCTAGCGGCCCGCTGGCTTTCGTAGCGGCCCGCTAAAGTGGACTCAGGTCGCTTGACAGATCAGCTGGTCGCTGGCTACTTGGCGGGCATAGACCACCTCGCTGGTTCACTCAGCGGCCCGCTGGTGTCAAGCTGAGACTATTACTTAGTTGATTTAAATGCTGCTTTGTGTATAGAGTTGGGTTTTTGTTGAAGTGCTGCAGATCAAACTCTCGTTTTGTTTCTGGAATTCAATTCAACTAACTTCAAATCTATCAAGTAGAACTAAACTTCAACTTTCGTTTCGTGGTCTAGTTTCTACGGGTTTATACCTTTCTAACCTATGAATTCTTACGCTTTCGCTGTTAGAAAAGACTTATAACTCGCGTTAATTAGCCTTGGTTTAATCTTTCGATTATAAACCTTCAAGTTAACACAATTGATATTAATTTCTTAGAGAAGTTTGGACTTAACTATCTATCTAATCAAGCAAGGCCTATACTTGATGGATACAAGCAAACTAATCTAATCAATTAATTCCAATCAGATAAGCAATTAAAGAAAGGAAATAAAACACAACATGCAACTAAGAAATCAACTAAATAACAATATCAATTCATAAACTAAAGGTTCACTGCCATGGCCCCTAAAAAGGTATCTACTCGCGATAAAACATCAAACAGAACATCCAAGTATCAAAGAGAAAAGAAAACATAAGAAAGAAATAAAGTTACAACAGAAGAGCAACTTGATCCCTTCCTTTCTGTCTTCTGCTACTCGACAGCGGCCCGCAGATGTCTCTGGCGACCCGCTAGACCTGTGCAGAATCGTTCTCCCTTCACCCAGAAATATTTCCTCTGATTTGCCGACCCCTCTGTCTTCAACGCTTCTTCCTTATATATCATGCATTGGCGGTTCCCTAATGGTGGAGGTCGTGCAAGTAGAGACTCTAAATTTGGCTCAGACAGTTATGGAGAAGATAGCAAATCTGGCTGGCTATTTTTGTCTGTCGGTTAACATCTTCCAGCGGCCCGCTGCTGCATCTAGCGACCCGCTGGAGTCTCCTAAATCGCCAGTCAACATCTGCTACCCGCTGCCTTACTGTGGGTCGCTGGTGAGATCTGTGGGTCGCAGGTCTAGTCTGAAATCGCTCCAAATGTCGAGTCGAGTAGCCACATCGCGTAGATCCTATACAAAATGAAGCAACCATGGCAGTACCTAGCTTCTAACCTAAATTAACCATTAAACATTAGAGAAAAACACATAAAATCAAGAAATTAAGACCTATAAATGGTTGAATTACTAGGTATAAAAACCATTTATCACAAGCCACACAAGTTACATTAAAATTAATCAATAAATTAATTAATTAATGGCACCAAATGCCGCATTACAAACATTCACACATGCATTCAATTTACAACCACAAGGTATTGAGTCATGAGCCATACTAAACCCACTATCCACCTACAAAACAAAGTTAGCACATACAAGCACTTTGTTTCCAATTAACGATTTTAAAGCATCTTTGCGTATTGTTTGCCATAAGCAAATTCCGTGTACAAATTCTCAATTTTAAACAACCAAACTTGTTTAAATTCATTTAGAAAGTTCTTTCAACATCCCATAACTGAAAGGAGATCAAACAAGGAGTATTCTAATTGTTTTCAACTAGTTTGAATAATTAGAAAAACAGTAATTTACCAAAAAACGTAACTAATGGAATCCAACAAAATCAATAGTTTTAGGTCTCCAAAAATTATGAAATAAATTACTTAAGCTCCTTATCATAATTGTGATTACCAGTAAATATTTCAAGAAGATATCTTAAACCATCTGGGAGAATAAAAAAAGACAAATCTCTTACAAGTGCACGAAACACCATTATGAGATTTTCAGCTTATCCTCTCAACCATTTGGTCTGTTAGACCACCTTCTATTCAGTTTTTATATATACAATATACATAGAAAAACTAGTTTAGACTATAGGCTAACAATCTATGAAAAGAAAACAATCAAGTTCAGTTCAAAAAATTCGAGTTACATACTAAACAATCAACAAATTCTGTACTGGAACAGACTGTCGATCGAAATGTATTAACCTAGTTGAAGGTCCAAACTTCCAGGAAAAATTATGAAATTAATTTTTCTGGAATTCTAACTCAAAATAGAACAACTCCATTTAAACAGAATTTTTAAAGGAGTTCTCAGTTGGTACAGTTTATTAGAACAATCGATTTGCTCAATAAACTGGATCTGACAAGATCTTCCTTTTCATACTTGAAAACCAACAAATTAATCCGAGTCATGCAACAATCTACACATGCTCAGAAAGATTTTCAAGTCCTCTTTGATTCTAGCCATAGAACACTGGTACTTATATTCAAAATATAAATCTTTCAAGTCATTCAAATAGGACAGTGCGAGCAGAAACTGGTTCTGCGCACCGTCGCCGTTTTATTCACAATAAATCCATACAATTTCAGAAAATGTGAATCTAACTCCAAAAAAATCACAATCCACAGATCTATAACTTTCATGTAGATGGAAAAAACTTCTAGAGAACATATCATAGCGAAAAATGCGAAACAATACAGAAAATACCATTTCCAGACAGCAAACAAACGCATCATCTCTACTAATCCGTTAATTAGCCAATTTCTCTTAATTAAGTGTCAAAAAAAGCTTAAGTACAACCTGTCTCTGATACCACTGTTAGTTAACTGCTCAATTTTAATTTTGTGACTAATTACCCTTAATTAATCCAATTAAACAAAGAGCAAGAGAGGATCTAGTGCAAAAGCTCATTCAACACAAAAGATAGGTGGAATATTGTACCTCCCGCGAAATCGTATTCGCGGGGCTCGACCAAGGCATGGGAATCGATGGTGTGCCTTCTCCACTGTCTCCACCACGTCTAGTAGCCACCCTCGAGTCCACCAAGGAGTATTAATCACATTCTACAAGGTACGTGCTAGCATACCCAAAGAACAAGCCTAATCCTTATGGTTTTCTCTCTTGCATCAATCAACAACCTTGATTTAGTGGAGAGAAAATAGCTCAATATATGAGCAAAAGAGAGAAAGAGAGGATGAAAGTGGCGGCCTCCATGGGAGGAATGAGAGGAGAGAGAAAAGTTAGGTGGAGGCTCTCATAAGTGGTTCTTATATAGAGCACAAAACCTAATTGACCTCTTGCATAATTACAACTATGTCATCCCACCTACCACCATATTGGGCAGCCACGAAATGGGCCTATATGGGCCACTTAATCCACTCAATTTAGTCCCTAATTCTATTAATTAAAGCCTCATTTATTTGCTCTTTAATTGGGCTATCTATTTGCTACCAAATAACGGCCCAATTAATTAATATAACCATTTATATTAAAAAGTGTTGAACTAAATTAATTATTAACTCATTAATAATTATTTTAGTATTAGTTAATGCATTAATTTATTTCTATATGATCCATTAACTTAATTAATTATAACGGTTCGCAACGGTATATAATTAATTAATCAATCTTATCATATTTCCACAGAACTTACTGCTATAAATAAATAAATAATGCATTGTGTGATTAATGTCCTATTTGTGTGACCCTTTGAGGATTTATGCTATGTTGGCCATGGAATTAAACCGTTATTTAATTCCAATAATCATAAGCGGTATCTAGCAACACATTATGATTCCCAATTCGCATAAATAGTGTACTGCTACAATATTTCAATCCTGCATAAGAGAATAAATATATTTCTCTATTTTGATTCTTATGTCTCACGATATCATCGTATAATCTAAGATAGTAATGTGTCATTCTTGCAGATTATACGTTTCTTGATCTAGAGTTGATCGCTTAGTTGCGCGCATACGATCCAACTCCATCAAGGGGCCCAAACAGATATCGTCACTCACTAAGTGAATTAATGAGGGACATACGGTTTTCTTGATGATTAGCTTTTCCCCGCACAATTCAAGAGAACGTAAATCAAGTCCGTATAGCAGCCCTTAACGGGAATCAGCGGTAGACGAGATTTATAGAACCTATACTCATGTGGAAAAGATAATCATCTCAAACTTAGAACCAAAATCATAACGAAATAAATAATGACACATAACACAATCCATATATTTATTTCGTTGGGTCAAGTCCAGTACTATGTTCCATAACATACACATATGCAATTAAGTTGGTAACTCTTTACCTATGATTTGTAGAACTTAATCATCACTTAACTTGCATACTAATCTTATATGATAATTAATGTTCCTTGTTAATTATTAAGATTATGGACCGTTTAGATTTATTATTGTCATTCTAAAGAATGATCCACAGAGATCTACAATTCAGATCCTCAACCTGAATGATCTGTCAATAATAAACCTAGGAACAGATGATAATGTAAGGAAATCGCCCAATTTTAATTTTGTGACTAATTACTAACTAATTAATCCAATTAAAACACAAAGAGCAAGAGGATCTAGTACCAAGCAAAATCGACACAAAGAGAAAGGGGTGGAATGTACCTCCCGCGAAATCGTATTCGCGGGGCTCGACCAAGGCATGGGAATCGATGGCGTGCCTTCTCCACCGTCTCCACCACGTCTCGTAACCGCCCTCGAGTCCACCAAGGAGGATTAATCACGTTCTACAAGGTACGTGCTAGCATACCCAAAGAACAAGCCTAATCCCTATGGTTTTCTCTCTTGCATCAATCAACAACCTTGATTTAGTGGAGAGAAAATAGCTCAACACATGAGCAAATAAGAGGGAGAGAGGAGGAAGGTGGCGGCCTCATGGGAGGGAATGAGAGGAGAGAGAAAGCTAGGTGGAGGCTCTCATAAGTGGTCCTTATATAGAGCACAAAACCTAATTGACCTCTTGCATAATTACAACTATGCCATCCCACCTACCACCATATTGGGCAGCCACGTTTTGGGCCTATTTGGGCCACTTAATCCACTCAATTTAGTCTCTAATTCTATTAATTAAAGCCTCATTTATTTGCTCTTTAATTGGGCTATCTATTTGCTATTTAAATAACGGCCCAATTAATCAATATAACCATTTATATTGATAAGTGTTGAACTAAATTAATTATTAACTCATTAATAATTATTTTAGGATTAGTTAATGCATTAATTTATTTCTATATGATCCATTGACTTAATTAATTATAACGGTTCGCAACGGTATATAATTAATTAATCAATCTTATCATATTTCCACAGAACCTACTGCTGTGAATAAATAAATAATGCACTGTGTGATTAATGTCCTATTTGTGTGACCCTTTGAGGATTTATGCTATGTTGGCCATGGAATTAAATCGTTATTTAATTCCAATAATCATAAGCGGTATCTAGCAACACGTTATGACTCCCAATTCGCATAAATAGTGTACTGCTACAATATTTCAATCCTGCATAAGAGAATAAATATGTTTCTCTATTTTGATTCTTATGTCGCACGATATCATCGTATAATCCAAGATAGGAATGTGTCATTCTTGCAGATTATACGTTTCTTGATCTAGAGATAATTGTATAAAGTTGCATGCAAACAATCTATCTCCATCAAGGGGCCCAAACAGATATCGTCACTCACTAAGTGAATTAATGAGGGACATACGGTTTTCTTGATGATTAACTTTTCCCCGCACAATTCAAGAGAACATAAATAAAGTCCGTATAGCAGCCCTTATCGGGAATCAGCGGTAGACAGTATTTATTGAACCTATCCTCATGTGGAAAAGATAAACATCTCAAACTTAGAACCAAAATCACAACGAAATAAACAATGACACATAACACAATCCATATGTTTATTTCGATGGGTCAAGTCCTGTGCTATGTTCCATAACATACACATATGCAACTAAGTTGGTAACTCTTTACCTATGATTAGTAGAACTTAATCATCACTTAACTTGCATACTAATCTTTTATGATAATTAATGTTCCTTGTTAATTATCAAGATTATGGACCGTTTAGATTTATTATTGTCATTCTAAAGAATGATCAACAGAGATCTACAATTCAGATCCTCAACCTGAATGATCTGTCAATAATAAACCTAGGAACAGATGATAAAATCTCATCCAAAACATAAACTAATAATTAAGTCATTAAATTATTGACTTCTAGGACATAACTCTAACAATCTCCCACTTGGCCTAGAGTCAATCAGTAGTGACTTCTAGCCAACGAAGAATTGAGAACAATGTCATATATCTACATATATACATGTCTCGGACCTTAAAATAAATAATACGCTTATAGCTAGTTACTCATACGTCCACCACGTATGGATGCATAACTGCATCTCGTATACTGCTCAAGGTAGAGGTCGTGCTAGAGTGTTCGCTGTGTTCGCGAACCTATCCAAAAATTGTTTGACTATATATATATACTCCTATATATATTCTTGATCACCATCATATGATATCAAGTGATATCGTTATAGATCATATTTGAATCTCCAATGTAACATTGGGCTCTTAGGAGTAAGTTATGGTTCGAGATGCTTAGAACCATAATAACTCAACTAAGAAATCGATCCGAAATAAACTTCTTTTATTGCTTCACAAGTTGCTATGTATTTTGCTTTGGTGACGGAAACGGTTGTAATATTCCATTTAGAACACCTTCTAAATTTACAACACCACCTTTTAGCAAAATATGCAGTTCAACTGTGATTATATCAATCTTTGGAAAAACTAGCATTAGTGTAATTAATTTACACGAGCTCTCTTTCATCTTAAGAGATGAAACATTATATCACTCTTTCTCATAAGGTACTCGAGGATATCCTTGACTATCGTCCAAATGTGTTTCTCTTGTATCCATTTGACAACTGTTTGTCATATCTTTTGGATACTACACATTGGGGAATATGCATAAATATGACGTACACAATAAAACTCATAATGAAAGAATGCTTGAACTATTTCATGCACTTTCTCGAATTGAGTTGCAATAGACCGAGTTAAAACACTCAAGTCATGCCATGTGACGTACAGTTAGACATCCTTTCTTGGAGTGTAACTTTCGTGTTTCTAGAACACTTCGTAAATACATGCATATTTGCTCAAACCTAACTTCCATCATAATCTATCTTTATAGATTTTGTTTCCTAGGATTAGGTGATTTCGCCCAAGTTCTCATTTGAGAAAGTATTCTCCAAAGAGATCTTGACAATATTCATTCTCTTAATGTTATTCCCAATTAATGAATTGTTATCTTGAACAATACAAGTAATACAATTATGCTCCCACTGAATATCTTGTCTATACAAGATACTTTTGACGAAGTTCAACTCCTTGACTTCCTTGTCAAAACTTTTATTCCAATCTCCACAACACTTGCTTTAATCCATTTATGGATCCTTGAAGCATGCGTATGTTTTTAGCAATACATAAAACCTCGATTTGTGTAAAATGCACAACATCATCCTTCATTCATATGAAGAAGGCGGTTTTATGTGTTTTTCCATATATCAATATATATGAAATACAACTATTGCTAGAATGATCTTTATTGACTTTTACATAGCCACAAGCAAGAGGTTGTGCTTTGTACGTAGTCAACTAGTCATCGACTTAGACATAGCTACAAGCGAGAAGCCGCGCTTTGTACATAGTCGATTTGTTATCCATGTCGATCTTTCCTTTTGAAGATCTAAAACGTTCTTGATGGATTGCTCCTTCATGAACGTCAACCAAGGTCTATACCTTGTTGTTATACATGGATTTTATTTAAAGATCATATGAATTCAAACCATATATGTGGAATCGGATCGTTCCATCGTTATTCTTGTTTATCAACGGATTCTCATATGCTAAGTTTGAGAATGTCGTGAAGCCAATGCACCAAACGGCTTAGGCAATCAACTCTCGTTGATCTTTTGTAGGACTGGTACTTGAGGTTCATGAACTACTTCCACAATGAATTGTTGAACGAGTTCTTGACTCCTCATATATTCCATGAGTTTCTCGAATCATCATCAACTCGTGATATGGTTGAGTCCTCATTGGAAGAAGCGTACTATTAAACTTCTTTTCAAAACAACTTGTGAATGAAGTTCCGCTCAACTCCCACTAAGCACCATGTATGGAGTGACAAGTTTCCCATAAGAGTACTTCTTGTAGTGACGCATAAACTCCTTTAATGCTCACTTTACTCCCACTACTTCTTCTTGAGAATTTCAATTCATCAAGACTACATTATGATTAGCAACAACTACTTTGTTCTTATCATATTCGTGGAAGTAGTGCCTTTTAATATAAAGCATCCTACAAATATATAGTGTCTTATTTGGTTTAAGCTTACAAGTCCACAATACTTGAAATAAGCTTCTCAACACCAAATCTCGAGAAGTATTATACTTAGAGATCAAAATCTCGTAAGAAACCTTCCTCAATAGACTTTGATGGAACACCATTCAGTGTAAACAATATTGTCCTCAAACATAATTCCCTAATACGAGTCGAATAAGTCAATTTGATTTATTATCGATCGGACTATACAAAATATTGTTCGATACCTCCATTCTTGGACACATTATTCCATAATGTTCCTCATGGAGTGAGTTATGAAACTATTTTCATACTCTTTAGATAATACTTCAAATCATATGACTTAACTACTTATTTGCTACTTATTCCCTATGGTTTTCTCTCTTGCATCAATCAACAACCTTGATTTAGTGGAGAGAAAATAGCTCAACACATGAGCAAATAAGAGGGAGAGAGGAGGAAGGTGGCGGCCTCATGGGAGGGAATGAGAGGAGAGAGAAAGCTAGGTGGAGGCTCTCATAAGTGGTCCTTATATAGAGCACAAAACCTAATTGACCTCTTGCATAATTACAACTATGCCATCCCACCTACCACCATATTGGGCAGCCACGTTTTGGGCCTATTTGGGCCACTTAATCCACTCAATTTAGTCTCTAATTTTATTAATTAAAGCCTCATTTATTTGCTCTTTAATTGGGCTATCTATTTGCTATTTAAATAACGGCCCAATTAATCAATATAACCATTTATATTGATAAGTGTTGAACTAAATTAATTATTAACTCATTAATAATTATTTTAGGATTAGTTAATGCATTAATTTATTTCTATATGATCCATTGACTTAATTAATTATAACGGTTCGCAACGGTATATAATTAATTAATCAATCTTATCATATTTCCACAGAACCTACTGCTGTGAATAAATAAATAATGCACTGTGTGATTAATGTCCTATTTGTGTGACCCTTTGAGGATTTATGCTATGTTGGCCATGGAATTAAATCATTATTTAATTCCAATAATCATAAGCGGTATCTAGCAACACGTTATGACTCCCAATTCGCATAAATAGTGTACTGCTACAATATTTCAATCCTGCATAAGAGAATAAATATGTTTCTCTATTTTGATTCTTATGTCGCACGATATCATCGTATAATCCAAGATAGGAATGTGTCATTCTTGCAGATTATACGTTTCTTGATCTAGAGATAATTGTATAAAGTTGCATGCAAACAATCTATCTCCATCAAGGGGCCCAAACAGATATCGTCACTCACTAAGTGAATTAATGAGGGACATACGGTTTTCTTGATGATTAACTTTTCCCCGCACAATTCAAGAGAACATAAATAAAGTCCGTATAGCAGCCCTTATCGGGAATCAGCGGTAGACAGTATTTATTGAACCTATCCTCATGTGGAAAAGATAAACATCTCAAACTTAGAACCAAAATCACAACGAAATAAACAATGACACATAACACAATCCATATGTTTATTTCGATGGGTCAAGTCCTGTGCTATGTTCCATAACATACACATATGCAACTAAGTTGGTAACTCTTTACCTATGATTAGTAGAACTTAATCATCACTTAACTTGCATACTAATCTTTTATGATAATTAATGTTCCTTGTTAATTATCAAGATTATGGACCGTTTAGATTTATTATTGTCATTCTAAAGAATGATCAACAGAGATCTACAATTCAGATCCTCAACCTGAATGATCTGTCAATAATAAACCTAGGAACAGATGATAAAATCTCATCCAAAACATAAACTAATAATTAAGTCATTAAATTATTGACTTCTAGGACATAACTCTAACAGATAAAATATCATCCAAAACATATACTAATAATTAAGTCATTAAATTATTGACTTCTAGGACATAACTCTAACAGTTTCGTGCCGAAATGCACTGTTTTCGCTGCGACTTGGCTCCAAATTCCTACAAATCAAAATGAAACCCAAGCAATACCAAATTTCTACAAATACACACTAAAATCAAATAAAAGTAAATAAAATCAAGGATTTTGAGTTATGATTTTGGTAAAAGTCCAGCCTAAAATAAAATTAAGTAAAATCAAGCGTTTGGGTGCGCGTGAACAAGTCTATTCCCAAATAACTTATTCAAAAGGTCTTCCAAACACACCTATAGCGCATAATTATGAGGCACCCAAATTAGTTTGAATGAGCTCGTATTGGAATTGTTGAAACTTTTTGAAGCGTCCTTAGATCCAAACAATTAAAAATCATTGTAAAAAAATGGTAGTATAGTTTTTTTTGCCAATATTGAGGAGCAGTGAAGCCAACACCAAGAGCTTTCCTCATAATATTAATCATATCCTCAATAATCTTCTCCACATTCGAAATTGGTATAGATTACAATACTATCAATTTGAAATAGTCTCTCTCCAAATCATGGCATAAGCTATCGAAAAGAGGCATTCTGATAGGCGGGTTTTACATCGAAATATTCAACCCTTTTAGGCCTTAATTTCAATTAAAAGCTTGTGTTTTAGTTAGATTTTAATGCAATTTAGGTTAGAAATGTGGTACTGCTATTTGCCCTTGTTTAATTTCAGGTTCAATAACGATTTGGTGCAAAATTGGGCCCAAGGCATAATTCAAACGGAGCAAGTCAAGATCCAAGCGACTGGAGCATAGGAACAGGATCAAACCAGACAAGCCCCTGTTCTGGCGACCCTGCCTGACCCAAAAAGATATGCCCGATTTGGAGACGTTATTTCTGGCATAGCGTGTTTCCTATTTTCGGAAGAACCAAACATGATCTCCACACATGGGAACCGTCCTTCAAGTCTATTTAGCCATGTGGAAGAGCACCAGAAAGTCTAAGTGAGATTTTGGAGCAAGATTCAAGAAGAGTTAGTAGGAATCGCACCCAGTCTGTCTCCTGTCGACCGGCCAGGATTCAACCTGAGAGAGTTTCTTTTAGTTCTTTGTTGTAATCTTTCTCTATTTTCTCTCTTTTGATGTTTAGTCTGTTGAAACTTGTTGTTTTTATGTTTAGTATGACTTGTAGTGAGTAGTTTAGTTTAGGGGCAATTGTAGTGAACCATGACTTGGTAGATTTATGAAGTTTAATTTAGTTTTCTAATTTTTCTGAGTCGCTTTGCTTTACTTAAGTTTATTTGCTGAAATTTAGAATGTGAATTGAATTGATTTGAAGGTTTGCTCACTTGGTTTAGGCCTGACCTCGTAGATAAGCAAATAGAACCCTAATTTCAAGACAATTTGAATTTCTTACCTTAGGATAGGAAGTATACCTAAAAGGTGAAAGAGGAACTTAGCTGAAAAGTTTATTCCCTCCTAAGATCAAGAGATCTAGGATATCCTACCGAATAGTTAAAGCAAACTCTAAAACCTAAGCCAAGAAACAAGAGTTGAAACCTAGGATTTAGGGAGGTTTAAAGGTTAAAACTTAGTAATACCAAATAAAAAACGAGAGTTAGTATTTGGACCAGAGTTTAAGCCAAAGAACCTGCACTTAGAGAATTTAGAAACTAGTTGAACTGAATAATCGAACTATCCTGTCGACCCCGCTAGGAAGCCGGCGACCGCCAGGATAGTGCCTGAAAGTGGAACCCGATCAATTGACCCTAGTTTAAGTCCTTAATTTGAGTTTAGATTTTTTTTTCTTTAATTTTTAGAGTAATTTAGAGGTTAATTAGAGTTTAGAATTAATACCTTTAGTTTAAATTTAATCCTTTTAATCGGTTAATCATCTTTTGACTTGTTTACCCTTAGATTAATTAAACTAAGTTACTTAAAGTCTATAGTTTAGAATAACTGTTCCTGTGATTCGACCCTCAAGCTACGCTGCAATAGATTAGATTTGAGGTCTAATTTGACTTAGGTTTCACCTCCGATCACATTCCCTAAAAGGTCCTATTATTTTCGGAACATTAACAAAGAAGAGAGGTGCTTGAGTGGTTGAAAGAAGTGCTTAATTTTGAATTTTCCATGTGGAGGCTTTGGAGTAGTTGGAAAAGAAAAGGAGTCGCTGGAGAAGATGAAGTGATAGAGGTCAAGACCGTTGGGTTATGGGAGAGAAGAAAAGAAACAAAATTGATACGAGACTCTATTTTCACCCCCAATGCTAACATTCTAACATAATAATAACGAAAGAATAAATTTTTCAGGATGTCATCGAAGTTTATGTATGATCCATATTTGGTCACTAAAGTTTAATTTATCCCTCCACAACCATTCAAGTTTGATTTTGTCCAATTTTGATCCCTCTATTAGTACTCTACCTCATTCCATCTAATACCGTCTGAAAAAAGTGAGATGTGAATAAAAAATGTTATTTGTCCTCTCCCCACGGCGTTCCTTCTTCTCTATCTTTTGTTTCTCTCTCCTGAACTCCACCCCCTTCGCCTCTCTCCCTATCGACCCAAAGCCCCTCGACCTCTTCTTTCATAATCCTCGGTCTCTTCCTAATCGATCTCTTTTTCAGACGAAAGAAGCCGAAATCACGACTCACCTTCCCGTCACTCTCTCCGCCTTCCCTAATCCTGACTCTCTCCATTATCTCCTCCTTTATCTCCCTCAACAACACCTCTTTTAATTAGACCGTCTTCTTCACTTTTATGTCCTTAAGAAAGTAACTTAAGCTCTCTGTCTCAATCTCTACTGAAGCCTACCTCCTTCATCTCTTTCATTTAACCATATCATCCGCTCAGCAACGTTGTTATGCCTTGGCTCGTGGCAGTGTCGTCTTGATGCAGTTGTGCCTCAGTAGCTCTGTTGTGGACACAACACCTACTGGTAATGGGACTGGCATGAGCGCTGGCAAGGAAATCACTCGTAAAGGTCTTCAACTTCACTGATACGCATAATTACAGACACAGAAGATCAATTAGATTAGCTAACTAACTTTTTGTTAGAGAGGACTTGTAATAGGATTAGTATATAAACAAGAGAATTAGTATATAAACAAGAGACATGCTAGGGAGAAGTAGTCATGCAGGCGGAGAGCTCGAGGTGTAGCGTAGTTTCGGCTTCTTTCGTCTGAAAGAGAGATCGGTTAGGGAGAGACTGAGTGTTACGAAGAGAGAGATCGAGGGGCTTTGGGTCGGTAGAGAGAGGCGAAGGGGGCGGAGTTCAGGAGAGAGAAACAAAAGCTAGAGAATAAGAAGGAACCCTGTGGGGAGATGATAGATAACATTTTTTATTCACATCTCAATTTTTTCAAACGGCATTAGACGGAATGGGATAAAGTACTAACATAGGGATTAAAATTGGACAAAATCAAACTTAAATGGCTGTGGAGGGACAAATTAAACTTTAGTGACCAAATATGAATCATACATAAACTTTAGTGACCTCTTGAAAAATTTACTCAATAATGAAACTATGATGGAGTGACTAAATTTGGACAAAATCAACATTTAATAGTTTTAGAAGGGCAAATTAAAGTTCGGTGACCAAAATTGAATCATGTACAAAGTTCAGTGACTTCCGAAAAAATATTCTCTTTTAATATTATTTTTTATTTTTCCGGGCTTCAGATTAACAAAACGGGTTATAGGCTTGTATATGGGCCGGGTAATTCTTATTGGACCGAAATAAGGTGCTTAAAAATGGGCCAGGTGTTGCGACGTGTTGAAGGGTGTTATGTTAGGTTAGACTGAAAACTGAACTTGGAAGGGAAGGGAAGATCTAAAATTTCTCAGTGATTTAAGATTGTGGGAGCATTTTGGTTCAATTTAGATTACAAGTACATCGATCTAAAATGGAGGAAGGAGATGGGAAGAAAGCGAATCAGGATCTACCAAATGCCACTGATGGCAGCGCCAAAGTGGATGAGACAGCGACACCTCAGCCTCAGCCTCCGACGAAGAGTGAGGCAGAAGGAGGAGGTGGAGGAGGTGGATGGGGAGGGTGGGGCTTCTCCGTCTTCAGTGATCTCCAGAAGGCTGCTGAAGAGATCTCACGCAATGTAATAATAATAAAGCCCCATTTATTGTTTTGTTGTGTTTGGCTTTTTAAAATTGACCAGATGACTGAGTTATCAGGTTTCAGTTTTTTCGTGCATGGTATATTTAGTGGGTATTTATAATTAACTAGCAGCAGTGCCCGCTCAATGTGCGGGCAATTTTTATTTGATATAATTCAAAATGTTAAAAACTGAGCATCTGACAATAGATTGATACATTCATTTCTTTTACTTTCATGGGCACCCTAGAAATTTTATGTTTACAGGAAACTTGTGTTCATTTGCAATTGAGATGATAGAAGCTTCAAATATAATGTTGTAATTAATAATCAATTCCATCTCAAATTACATATAAATCAGAAATAATAAAAGAATCACGTGACCTTATTAATATTAAAATAAGAATAATCTCACCTCCCCATAGGAGCCCTAA
>JAMFTS010000730.1:2500-5000 GCA_028095005.1 Rhynchospora pubera | reverse complement strand
GGGTCATTTAGGGCCAATTCATGGGTCGTTTGGCCGATCCGACAAAATTTCTTTGCCGACAAGCGCGGATCGGTCCATGGCATTCCAACACCCCTCCAGCAGGTTGCCAAGCTGCCATCATCGGGGATTCCGTGGGTCGTTTAGGGCCAATTCATGGGTCGTTTGGCCGATCCGAAACCGACAAAATTTCTTTGCCGACAAGCGCGGATCGATCCATGGCATTCCAACACCCCTCCAGCAGGTTGCCAAGCTGCCATCATCGGGGATTCCGTGGGTCGTTTAGGGCCAATTCATGGGTCGTTTGGCCGATCCGAAACCGACAAAATTTCTTTGCCGACAAGCGCGGATCGGTCCATGGCATTCCAACACCCCTCCAGCAGGTTGCCAAGCTGCCATCATCGGGGATTCTGTGGGACGTTTAGCTTGTCTGGCACGCTCCAACAGAGCGGAGGGTCACATCGGACCATCCCGTGGCCCGTTTCGGACCAGTCCGTAGCTCATCGGACCAGTCGGTGTCAGGGGGAAACACCGCTGCAGCGTGCCAAGCTGCAGCCTTGGATGGGTTGCCAACCCAATTCCAAGTCGAATACACCCTACCCCCTAATAGACAAGATGCATTTTTTCCCTTCTTATAGTACCGTAGTTACCAACCCCTGAAAAACCCCTCACGCTTTTTGGTGCCCGTTCCACGCTTTTCGGCCAGAGAGAGCTTGTCTGCCACGCTCCAACAGAGCGGAGGGTCACATCAGACCATCCCGTGGCCCATTTCGGACCAGTCCGTAGGTCTTCGGACCAGTCGGTGTCAGGGGGAGACACCGCTGCAGCGTGCCAAGCTGCAGCCTTGGATGGGTTGCCAACCCAATTCCAAGTCGAATACACCCTACCCCCTAATAGACAAGATGCATTTTTTCCCTTCTTATAGTACCGTAGCTACCAACCCCTGAAAAACCCCTCACGCTTTTTGGTGCCCGTTCCACGCTTTTCGGCCAGAGAGAGCTTGTCTGGCACGCTCCAACAGAGCGGAGGGTCGCATCGGACCATCCCGTGGCCCGTTTCGGACCAGTCCGTAGCTCTTCGGACCAGTCGATGTCAGGGGGAGACACCGCTGCAGCGTGCCAAGCTGCAGCCTTGGATGGGTTGCCACGCTCCAACAGAGCGGAGGGTCACATCGGACCATCCCGTGGCCCGTTTCGGACCAGTCGGTGTCAGGGGGAGACGCCGCTGCAGCGTGCCAAGCTGCAGCCTTGGATGGGTTGCCACGCTCCAACAGAGCGGAGGGTCACATCGGACCATCCCGTGGCCCGTTTCGGACCAGTCCGTAGCTCTTCGGACCAGTCGGTGTCAGGGGGAGACACCGCTGCAGCGTGCCAAGCTGCAGCCTTGGATGGGTTGCCACGCTCCAACAGAGCGGAGGGTCGCATCGGACCATCCCGTGGCCCGTTTCGGACCAGTCCGTAGCTCTTCGGACCAGTCGATGTCAGGGGGAGACACCGCTGCAGCGTGCCAAGCTGCAGCCTTGGATGGGTTGCCACGCTCCAACAGAGCGGAGGGTCACATCGGACCATCCCGTGGCCCGTTTCGGACCAGTCGGTGTCAGGGGGAGACGCCGCTGCAGCGTGCCAAGCTGCAGCCTTGGATGGGTTGCCACGCTCCAACAGAGCGGAGGGTCACATCGGACCATCCCGTGGCCCGTTTCGGACCAGTCCGTAGCTCTTCGGACCAGTCGGTGTCAGGGGGAGACACCGCTGCAGCGTGCCAAGCTGCAGCCTTGGATGGGTTGCCAACCCAATTTTGAGTCGAATACACCCTACCCCCTAATAGACAAGATGCATTTTTTCCCTTCTTATAGTACCGTAGTTACCACCCCACGAAAAACCCCTCACGCTTTTTGCCATGCTTTAGCCTGTGATGCACACGTTTCTGCCACGCTTTCGGCCCGTCATGCACGCTTCTCTGCCACGCTTGGGCCTGTCATGCACCCATCTCGGCCACGCCTTGGCCTCTCTGCCACGCTTTTGGCCAGTCATGCACGCCTCTCTGCCACGCTTTGGCCAGTCATGCACGCCTCTCTGCCACGCTTTGGCCAGTCATGCACGCCTCTCTGCCACGCTTTTGGCCAGTCATGCACGCTTTGTTCCACGCTTTTGGCCAGTCATGCACGCCTCTCTGCCACGCTTTGGCCAGTCATGCACGCTTTGTTCCACGCTTTTGGCCTGTCATGCACGCCTCTCTGCCACGCTTTGGCCAGTCATGCACGCCTCTCTGCCACGCTTTTGGCCTGTCATGCACGCCTCTCTGCCACGCTTTGGCCAGTCATGCACGCCTCTCTGCCACGCTTTGGCCAGTCATGCACGCCTCTCTGCCACGCTTTGGCCAGTCATGCACGCTTTGTTCCACGCTTGTGGCCTGTCATGCACGCTTTGTTCCACGCTTTTGGCCTGTCATGCACGCTTTGTTCCACGCTTGTGGCATGTCATGCACGCTTTGTTCCACGCTTTTG